>JAEIIH010001325.1:0-31918 GCA_018904745.1 Drosophila orosa
AACTTGTATGTTTTAATTACTCACCTATTGACTTAAGCTAAATTATTTGATGGTCTTAACGAAGCTCATAAATCTGCCTTTCAAATTTTTAACAATATTTCACACTCACAATCTAAAAGAGTCCCTTCCAACTTCTTATGTATGGCCCCCTTTAATGTTCACTTTTAATTCCCCAGTCCACCTTGCACCGCTCATTAGTCTTACAAACTATGCACATGCGAACCTTTGCCATTGTCCGTGCTGCCTTTTTACATTCCACACCCGGCTCCAGATTCCGACTCCCATCGTGATCGCCCTGAATGGCCGGCACATCCTGTTGCCAGCACCCAGACGACACGAGGACAACGAGGACGACGACGACGAGGACTACGACGAGGACTACGACGGCGGCGGCATTCAAGGACTTAAAATCCCTTTTTATGAATGAGCCGCGGTGCCATTTGCATATTAACGGCTTGTAGCCCTAATATGTGCACACTCCTGTCCCTTGGCCCATGTCCTGTCCTGCCACGCCCCCTCCGTATTTGCATAATAATTTTATGGTTCGTTGCAGTGGAATAGGAATAGGAAAAGCCAACACCAAGACCAAGGACCATTGTTGCCGGCCAAGTAGCGGGCCATTAATGAAAGTAGAAGCCAGCAGGTATAAATTCTACGGGTTTTAAAAGTTTCTTACTTTTAAAATACGTTTTTAAGTAATTTGTTTAGTTATGCTTTAAAGAGAATTCTTTAAAAATATTTAATTATATACTACTTCTTACTTATTCTTAACTAATAATATGTAGTTTTCATTCAATGAAAGAGTGAAAGTGTAATTAAGATAATATTTTTAAAATCGAAACCCTGATTACATGACTACTCATACCAGAGATAGGACTTCCCTATTTCCATTTTAGTTTAATAATAGGTCAAACTTTTGTTTGTTTAAGAGTTTTTAATTATAAATAATGATTTCAAAATACACCGCACATAGAAAGCAAAATAAATAAATCGCAAGGCCAATGCATGCTGGTTAGTTTTTAAAATCAACCCACGATATCATCCCTTTGTATTTTGCTTGTAAATAAAATTTGTTATTTTAAATTGATGTCAATTTAATCTACTCGAGGCCCACACCAAGACCATGCCCCCATTGGGAGACGCTCCCGGAACATCATTAATTTTGACACAGTAGTGGAAAGGAAAGTTCTACCCTCATTTTCATTTTATTTTCTCTCGTGGACTGCACATAATTGTACAAAGAGGAATTGCTACGACGGACAATGGATGGGGGAGAGTCGCGAAGGATGTGCTGGAAATGGGGGAAAATCCGGGGGAGATCTGGCCACAAAAGTGCCGCATCAAGTGACGGACATTTACATAATTATTAGAAACAGTTAAATGTCCACAAATTGTACACTGGCCGGCACACGGGGGAGTCATTACTTACATAACATTACAGCGAGAAGGATGCGGATGGTGAGGCCGAGGCAGAGGCAGAGTGTCCTGCCCACGCTATCTGGCAGCCGAATATCTTGGCTGTAATTTAGGGACTCCCAGGACGAAGCTCAGACTGCTCCTGTTGACGTGCGTGCCTTTGACTATTTAAAATTGTTTGCCTCTGGATGAGCAAAGGAACGGACGGACGAGAGCGGTGGCAGGAAATAAAATAAAATGTAATTTTTATTAGGCTTGGTGGTTTTTATTGTCTGCTTTATCGTTCTTACAAGTCCTTGTCTCCGCTCCCGGCTCCTGGCTCCCCAGCTCCTTGCTCCTTGCTCCCCAGCTCCTTTGCTCCGTCTTGTCTGATATTTGTCTATGGCATGTCCTGGTCATGCCACAAGTCACACTCACACAGGCCCAGATATATAGACTTGGCCACAGGACATGCCTTCTTGGCCCTTTGAGATATTTTCGGTTTTGTTTTTTTGTGTTCTATTTTTTTATGACTTTTTTATTGACTTGATTATTATGTTGTTTGTTGTTCTCGGCCGAATGCCGAAAGTTTTCTTAGGCTCCGGCCAGTGGAAATTAAAAAATAATTTAGAGCCTGGGCTCAAGGGTTGCGCGGCATAAATTGTGGGGGCACAGCACACAGCCTGTGCTTGATTGCCTTCGACTGGTCTAATAAATAACCCAGAGGGGGGGATGAATTCAAGCCCCTGGGGGTATAAAGAAGAAGTTTTGATACCCTGGAAATAGGCATGTGCGAAATAGGCCTAAAGAAAGGAATGATGGATAAGCCAGTTTATACCAAATGGCTCCTTAACTCCTTTAATATATTTTAAATTATAGAAACAGAAACTCAAATCTATATTTTTTTTAATGCGATATTTATTGAATTATCCTTTACCTTAACATTTTTATACAAGCCATAAAGCTTTATTTTTGTCGATAAATTCCATGGGTTTCCCCTGAAACAAACAGATTTACGAATTGTTTACAAACCTCCCTCTTTCATTGATACACTTGTGTTGTTAATGGCACATCGAATTTATATCTACACCTTGTGTGTGTTCAAATATTTGTATCTACCATATGCGATTGTTAAACTCCCTCCTTTTCTCATGTTTCACTTTTCAGGGGGGAGAGCACAGCTCTGGCGACGAGTGTAATTCAAACCCGTGTGCGCCACTCAATAAATTGTGAAATAAGAAATACAGAAGAAACAAGTGAAATTTGAAATTTTGCCAATTAATTGAAAAAGTGTCCAAGGCACCTTGGCAACACGCATGGACAATTTATGGGAGCAGCTGCCAAATGAAATGCTAGCCAAAAAACTCCATGGACAACTTTCCGGCAGCGTTTTCGGGGGAAAACTAATAACGAAAAGTGTATCGGATGACCCTCCTCCCTTTGGAGGAGGGTCGACAGAGAATCGGAGAAGTCAAATTGTTTATTTACCAAATCGTTTTTCCCACTGATCCCCCGAACATAGTTCTTGCTGAGGGACTTTAAGTCACTTGCTGTTTAAAATCCCATTTCCAAAGGCCATTAAGCTGCTGGCGGTTTAAATTAACTGCCACCGAGAACGTCAAGGACGAGAGCACCCACCAAGAAAAAAGAAGGAAAAAAAAACTGCAAGGGAAATCAAAACAAGATGAACCCAAACACAAAGACGGAAAAATGGGGGGGACGAAGCAAAAGAAACCACAAAAGAAGAGCAAGTCTCATAATTAAAAATTAAGCCATTCGCCTATTAGTTTTAACCCTCATTAACTTTAGATAAACTAATCTCCAAAGTAAACCACGAGCCACAGAGACACGACGACGACGACGACCCTTGCCCAAAAGGGGGAAACCCCCACAGCACACCACCCACCACCCACTTCGGGTTTTTCTTTTTATTCCGCGCGCGCCTACAATGCGTGAAAAGCTCATCAACTCGGGGCAACTGCTTCGGAGCAGCGGCAGCGAAATGATGTAGAAACTGACAAAAAAAAAAAAAACAGAACCTAATATGCTAAAAAAAAGAGAGAATAAGAAAGCGCCCATCACATCGAGAGCAGCCAGAGAAAGGAAAGATAATTAAAAACGCAACCTTGATGGAAAATGAAATGTTTACAAAGACACACACAGGCCCAGCCTCCTCCGAAAATGTAAAGCCAGTGACAGGCGAAGGAAAACAACGTTGAAAGGCCCGCCAAGAAAGCACTGCTCAGCCAGCGGGACAAAACGAGAGCCTGAACGGATACGCGTTGCGGATGCAAAGTTTACTCGGCTAAAACAAAAAGAAAAAAATATATACACACAAAAAAGGCCAAGTAGGAGGAGGCCTACGACAGCAGCCACCAAGGCCAGAGGGATGCTGCCAAGGAGCAGGCAAAGTCAGGCAGAAATTAACCGGAACAGTTTCTGTTTTTTGTAATCCCAAGAGAAATCCTGCTAAAAAAAATAAAACTGAAAGGATCAAGGTTCCTTTGAATAGTTATTATTGAAATGTTTATGCTGAGCAGTTTTTTATTCAGCCAAAGATTCCTGCACAAACATTAACCATAAGTAGTAATAGTCTCCCCTTTCAACCCTCAAAATAACTCGTACTTCCTATGCTCTTCCGAAAGTTTATTCATTTACTTAGCGTTAGACTTACACGGTTTTCGGCTGTATATAATAATAATCATGTATATTCAATTAGAGCTACTTATAGTTTATAGTTTAAACACAATTGCTTTGCTCCTTGTTTGCATAGTAAGTATATCCTAGGAATAACAACAAAACAATGTAATGATAGTTACAAAGCGCCAAAAATTGAGCAAATTACACGAAGCACTTGACTTTACACCTATAAAAAAGAGGATGAGGATACAAATATGCCTAAAATTAGGGGGAACGAGAGCAAACCATTTACATTATATAAGAAGAGGAGAAGAAGCCGCCTTATTGGCCAAATAATACCGCGAGTTGAAACGTCAAAGCATGCCAGGTCATCCGGGGCTAATAAATAATAGATAAAACTTTACATGGGTGAAAAATCTATACATCGCTACACTTAAACTAAATCGAACGACTTTGGGCAATTGTCAATTGTCATAAATGTGGCTCTGTCATGGCTAATTCGTTGATGGTCGATGGTTCTGCTGCTGCTGCTGCTTGCCGGTTGATGATGATCCACTTGCTCCGGCATCCCGCTCCACCTTGTTCTCGCGCACCATCAACAGCAGCGTCAGCATCATCAGGGCCTGCACCTTGTCCAGCGGATCCATAAATCCGCGCTGCAGCCACTTGGGTATGGTGGTTCGGGCATGGCTAAAGCCCAGCTTGTTGAGGATGTAATCAACACCGTAGGGCTCGATGGACTTGCCGGCCCACGAGAGCAGGCGCACTGTGGGCTCCAGGTGCCATGTCTGGCACTCAAAGTGCCGCCAGTCGCGCACAAACGATTCGAGATCAAAGCTGGGCGTAGAGCTTTCCTGCTTGCCATCGGTGGCATCGTTTGAGGAGCTTGTCGAGGGCCCTGTCGCTCCAGTTGATGTCGAGGTGGCGGCGGCGGATGATGAGGACGATGTTGCCGTTGTTGCGGTCATTGGTGCTGTCGTGGTCGTGGTTGATGCTGCTCCCGACACATTGGAGGAGGCAGCGTTCGCTAGGCTCGAGTGACTGCCCTGCAGCGGATCCAGGTTGCTCTTGCTGGCACTCATCTGCTTGCCCTGGGCAGTCAGGTTCGTATTGGAGGCGCCCTTCTTCTCCTTTAGAATCTCGTCGGTCAGATACGGCTTTAGGTTGGCCTTTTGCGAAAGATTTGGCGACGCAGCCCTCGCCGACTGAGCTCCAATCTGGCAATTAAGAAATAAGCTCTTTGATCTTGGTAATGTCCAGCAATATTTAGTACTTACCACCTTTTCCTTTTCAGTCACATAGGAGGTGATGAGATCGTGGAGGAAAAAGAAGGCGTCGGCATCGACAGTCACAAAGATGTGGTCATCGAATTCGGTGATGAAGCTGCACAAGACTTCTGGCTTGGTTTCTGTAATAAAAACATAAGCATAATCTTTATTTTAAGCTACCTTTATACCCGAATAAACTAACCACTTGGCACTGGGGTAGTTGGTCCTTGTTTGTGCTCAGTCTTGAAATGCAGCTGCAGGCTGGGCAGGGCAAAGATGACCTCCCGGTTATGGTTATGCTCCTGCGCCTTGGCGGCACTGCTGCTGCCAGAGGCTCGCGTCCGCTCAATGGAATTGGAGGCAATCTCCCGCTCGCACTCCAGAATGGGGAAGCGATCCACAGCTGCAATGAGAAAGTTTACTAATTAGTTATAGATTCTACAAGGAAAACCCCAAAACTCACCATCAATCTCGCTATTGGCAAAGGCATAGTGGAACCACTCATTCAGCGTTTTGAACTGCGGCGGAAAGATTATGTTCCGCGTGATGCGACTCACAATGGCCATCGAGTGGTTCTGCTGCTGTTGCACCTCCGTCGTTTGTCCTAGGGAAGATGTCAGAGTCTGGGTGACAAGCACTTCCTCCTCGTTCTGTCGCGCCTCAGTGGCAAAGTTAATCGAAGGAGATCTCAGACTGAACAAAGCCCACGACTTGGACTTGAAGTTAATGCCATGGAAGCAGGCCAGCGAAATGTTCTGCCCGCGGAGTTCAACGGTGCCGCCCAGGACATTGCCATGACGCGGCAGGCGGGTGACCAGGGAGGGCACCACCAGACCAACGGCCTGGGCCAGCGGCTTCTGCCAATGACGATGGTGATCTGTATTTTCCCCAATCAAACCTTGAATGGGTACGGGAGCAAATAGTTCTCCGTTGGCCGGCTTCTTCTTGAGCTGTTGTCGCCTCTTAATGCTGGCCGAGCGGTCTTGGAGTCGCGGCTCCAAGCTGGAGAACACCCTCTTTGAGGACTTGAACTGCTGTGTAAAGAACTCCTCCAGCTTGAAGTACATCTTCAGCAAATCTGCTGTTGTGGACTTGCTAATCATGATCTGCAATTGATCCCAGCTGAGATCGCCATGGATAAAGATGAGAGCCCTGGCCTGATCCTTGCCATGCGATGGAGGAGCAGCTGCCGCCTGGGAAGCTGTCCGCCACTCATCTTTCATGGCGGCGGAGAAGCTGCTGATGCGTGTCATCAGCACCGAAGTTCCCATGTAATCCAACCTAAGTTCCAGCGCCATGAAACTCAGTCCCATGGTGTGGTAGGGCTCCATGCCAGCCTCCTCCTTGATGTGGAATCGCTTGTTGATCTTGTTCACCTCAAAGCTGCCGCCAACAATACCACCCTTGGCATCCAGAGCCGATCCACCCAGATAGATGCCCGCATACATGTTCTTGTAGCCAGTGCTGCCAATGGAGAGCCGGCCATCGGACTGGAAGTCCTTGGTGAGCCACACCACATTGCCGCACACGTTTCCAATGTTCATTTGCACATTCAGCTTGGTGAAGTTCACTGCGAACAGGACGAGTGTCTCCCAGTGCGTGATTTGGTTCTTCTCGGACGGTGGAGTTCCCGAGGACTCGGCGCTGGAAGACTTGCCCAGGTTCTTGAGCTTCCTCACAGCCCCAAAGTGTCCCAATTGCTGCTGCTGCTGAGGCTGTGCATCGAAATCTAGGCGCATTTTGTCCTTGGCCCTGCTGGCATCTTCGCTGGGAGTTGGAGTAGCTGGAGAGCAGCCAGTGGGGGTTTCAGCACCATTTCCCTGCTGCTGCTGTTGCTGCTGCTGCTGCTGCTGGTGAACACTAAGGTCGCCTAGGAAGAGGCGCCGCACGATCCTCCTGCGATACCAGGCCTTGGGGAAGGCCAAGATCTCCGTTAACCTCCTCATGTCGTACTTGAAGCTGGCACTGCCAATGTCCACAATCGTGGAGAAGCGGATCACAGCCCGTGACTGATCCAGAGACCTCTTAGAGCTGGGCAGCGGTTCAATGTAGACTTTGCGGCAGCGCGTAATATGAAACTTGACAAACTCCACGTTGATGCTGAGGGAGTCCTTCCTCTCACTATCGCTAAGCGGCGAGAACTGCGTCTCCTTGGAGGTCTTCTTGCCGCCGTACGGATGGAAGATGAACACATTGAAGTCGGCCAGGCAGCCGGTGACACTCAGTCCTCCGGTGGGCAACGGCTGCTCCGGGTGAGCGTGACCACCTGGCTGCGTGGTTGAGCTCTCCTCCTCGCTGCTCCGCTTGGAGCTGAAAACAATGTCCAGGCTGGGCAGCTGCAACATACACTCCACCCGGGAGACGGGCAAGCAACTGAAGCGGAACGTGGAGGGTTGCATGTGGAAATATACGATAACGTCTACGGGGAACGAGGCGTAAGTCACATAGTTGGCAGGCAATATGTCCAGATTAACGGCTGCATTGTGGGAGGGCGTTGGCGGAACACTGCTGGACTGTCGAGCGGGTATAGGCTCGAGGGTTTGCTCCAGGAACTCCAGAATATGAGGTGATATGATGGTTTCCTCGGGGATACTTTGCAGCGTCATCCAGGCACACAGAGTGGCTCGCTTGCTGCCCAACCGGCGACCATGCGGCGGTAATTGATCGCCTGCTAACTGATCCGCCAGTGTTTTCGATTGGTAGTGAAGCTTCACATCCAATCCGGGGATGTGGAAGATGGTGAGATCCGCCAGCAAAGCGTTGGCATTGTAGCGCAACTTGCTCTTGTCCCTCTGCCTTCTCGAGGGCGTGGGACTGCCCCAATCGTTGCCTATACTCCGCTCACGTTTATGGGACTTGACACTCGAAGCTGGCACGCTGCTGCCCGCTGCTCCTGATCCCGCTGCATAGCCCTGGGCTCTGTCCTCGCCCGTTTCCTTGGTGTGGAGCACGCATTTCCCAGAGTTCACCAGCACCTTGATGTCCAGCTCGAAATCGATATTGGGTTCGGCTTGCTTCTGGCCGTGGCCATGCTTGCGACGCATCTCCACGGAGGTGCCGTCCACATCGATCTCGCTGGGCGTGATGTCGCCGCGCCAATCCAGCTCGTTGTCCGCCGTCTCCGTGTCCGTGTCCGCATTGGGAAGCGATGTCTGGCGCATGGCCTCGGTGAAGGTTACACGGCCCAGGGGATTGATGCCGCCGCCAACTATAGCTCCTCCTCCGGTCTGCTTCAGGGACGCACTGCGCGAGTGACAGGAGGCGGGAGTGCTCTGCAGGCTGGATATCTCGTCGTTGGAGGCAATGGTGTCCAGTCTTCGGCCCGCATAGCTTCCATTGTCCAGAACTTGTGGCACTCCCACTCCACCCACCGAAGATCCCGCTCCGATGTACGACTGCGAGCGACCATAGTTCTTGAGCGATCGCCTCAGCGAAGGCCTCTTCCACTTCTGGATCATGTCGCGGCGGAAATACTTGTAGCAAATGGCCTGCAGCTCCTGCAGTCGCCGCTCCTCATGGGCCACTGTGTTGTGGGAAGCGCCCAGAGTGCGCAGATCGTTGATGATCTTCAGCTGCTCGGCCATTTCCTTCTCCATCATGAACGAACGCTTCTTGGAGTCGATGGTGGGATCAAACACGAAGGCTGGCAGCTTGTCAAAGTCGCCTCTTCGCCTCACGAACGTATCCCTGCAGCTCTGATCCCCCTCATCGCTGTCGGGTGACTCCATCAGAGTCTCCTCCTCCTCGAAGCCCGTGAGCATGGTCAGAGTGTGGCCCAGCGAACTCAGCTGCTTGCCAATGTTCACATCCAGGTGGATGTCCACGCCCTCCATCTGCCACTTGACATTCAGCAGCCACTTGGCGTTCTCCCCCTTCTTGGCAGCCGTGGTGCGGGAGCAGACCTCGAAGGTGCCCTCGGACACCACGCAGACATTCATGATGGGCTCGGCACTGTTGGGCTTCCAGTCATCTAGATTCGTCTCAAAGTCGTCGGCAAAGCGCAGGCACAGTCCCTGGAACTTGCCCTTCGACACCAAGGCACCCGAGTTGCAGGCCGATATAATGGTGTTCTCCAGCGTGATCACCACCGCGCCCTTGGCATCAAAGTCCTGATACGAACGGGAGCCGAATGTGGTGTTGACCTGCTTGAGGGGCAGACAGATGCCCATATCCTCGACGGTGAGCTGGAGGAAGAGCGTGGACAGGTTGGAGCCGGCAATCTGACCAAAGGCAACGCGATCGAACACCTGTGGATTCTGGTTCTGTTGCTGGGCCGCCGAGTACTGACCGTACTGGCTGTGCTGGGCGTGTTCGTGGCAAAGGTTCGCCCGCTTCTCCGCCCAATACTCGTAGGCATTCTTGTAGTTCAGCCACACGAGGATGGCCTTGTCCACGGCTATGGGCTGGACATAGACCAGCGGTCGCTTGAGCGTCAGCAGTATCAACTCCTTGTCCTCGTTCAGCAGCTCGTCCTGGAAGGCATTCCTCAGCCCAATCGTTGTGTGGAAGAAGGCAAACTGCTGGAACTCTGGCTCTGCCTCGTCAAAAATCACATTGCGAATGATCTGGCCCAGGGATAGGTTGAAATCAATGTGGGCCTTGAAGAACAGCTTTCGGTTGCTCAGATCGCCCAGGTTCTTCACCCGATTCGATAACTGCAGCTCCAAAGTTCCCGTTTCGAAGCGAACCGCCGACGAGCAGGGTGTGGTGGCCGTCAGCTGGATCCGTTTCATCGAAATGTTGATGGAGAAGAGTATGCGTTTGAGCGACGACTCCTGCACTGCCCCAGAGTTATCACCGCTCTCCTCTGTCCACAAAGGAACAGGCTTCTCGCCGCCATACACCTTCTGCAGCACCTCGTTGATTTCACGCATGAATACCTTTTGCACAAACACCAGATGGTTGAGAAGATCTGTGGTTAGGCAGCGTTCAAACTCCCCAATCTCGGCACTGGCATTCACGTAGCCACCTTGGCGCAGCACGATTCCCTCAATGTTTTCCGTGTGATCCTGGCGATGGTCGGGTATATATTCCGCCAGAACGTGAACTGGCGGCAGGCCAATGCAGGCCTCCGATGGCAGATTCATTTCATTCTGCAAAGAGGGAAAATAAATTTAAGAATTATATGTTGTTTTTAATATATTTTATCATTTAAAAAATCAGTAATATTAACATTTTACTTTTATTTTATACTTGTTTGCTTTAAAACAGCGAAGGGCACGTCGTGGCTCAATTTGCTCACGCTGCTAAAACCGTTATCTTTTTTAGGAGACAGCTGGCCGAGCTGCTGCTCAAACCGTTAAGATCTCGTGCCCCCCGCTGCTTTATAATTATAAAATGGAGTGATATTTACATTTTACTTGGATAAACTAGTTTAAAGTGCATTAATTACACAATTTCAGATAAGTCTTTAGTAAGTGGAAGGTTGTAATTCCACTAAAACTTATACATTTTAAATATTTATTGAATTATTTATCGAAAAAAAGGGAAAGCGATATAGAAAATAAAGATATGGAAACTAAAATTACTTCTTAAATAAAATAAAATTTAAATCTTTAACGAAATAAGGTATATATTTAATATATTCAATAAAATAACGTATTTTTGTTTTTTTTTTATTTAAAAACACAGCTTTTGGTGTGACCCTTTGGATTGAAAAAATACCAGGACACAATTTTTAAAAGACAGGCCAATTTATTAAATTAAAAACTAAATCAAAACTTTTAATACAGCAAATTTATACAAGAAAAAGAAACAAAGGCAAAATAATTAATGTAATTAAATATTTTGTGATTTTTCACATTTTGGCGCTTTAATTTCAAAAGCACAGCTGCTAGTGTGACCTTTTTGGTTTGAAAAATACAAAATCCCCCTAGCAACCATGGCAAATTTTGAGCTTTTTGGCAAGTGAGATAATTGCAAAATTGTTTGTCATTGCAAAAGATAAAAAAAAAATCAGCGGCGCTCAGACAATAAACGCCGCACACACCCTGTTTCCCTTAAACAATAAAGTTTGACCGGCACTGTGAGTACGACATTTATACGTTTTGCGATAATTTATAACGATACGGGACGCGATTACGTTTGATTATCTTATCGGCATTAAGCTGAGCCAAATTCCCGATTAAATTTAACATTTCTGTGCTTCGTTCGACCATTTAGGAGTGACGACGACATGAAGAGCACCACGCAGATCCTGGGCAAGTTGAGGGAGCTGATGCAGCGGGCCAAGGTGGGCGACTCCGCCTGCATAGCGGCCTACATAGTGCCCTCGGACGACGCCCACCAGTCGGAGTATCAGTGCCAGCACGACGAGCGCCGCGCCTTTGTCAGCGGCTTCGATGGCTCCGCGGGAACGGCGGTGATAACCACCGACACGGCCCTGCTGTGGACCGACGGGCGGTACTACCAGCAGGCGGAGAAGCAGCTGGACGACAACTGGGTGCTGATGAAGGACGGACTGACCACCACGCCCTCCATTGGCGCCTGGCTGGCCAAGAACCTGGCCAAGGGCAGCTCCGTGGGCGTGGATCCCCGCCTGCTGTCCTTCCGCGTCTGGAAGCCGATCGAAACGGAGCTGAACTCGGCCGAGTGCCAGCTGGTGCCCATCGAGAGCAACCTCATCGATAAGGTGTGGAGCGGGGCGGGTCAGCCGGCCCGCACCTCCAACTCCATCATCACTCTGAAGCTGGAGCATGCGGGCGTGCCGGTGGCAAGGAAATGGGAGACTGTGCGCAAGCAAATGAAGGATAAGAACGCCGAGGCGCTGGTGGTCAGTGCCCTCGACGAGATCGCTTGGTTCTTGAACCTGCGCGGCTCGGACATTGACTTCAATCCCGTCTTCTTTGCATACTTGATTGTGACCAACGATGAGCTGCTGCTCTTTGTGGACTCGGCCAAGCTGCCCGCTGACTTTGCCAGTCACCAGCAGGAGAACAATGTGAAGATAACCGTGCTGCCCTACGAATCCATCGGCCTGGAGATCAGCAAGATTGTGTCGAAGATTGAGTCAAAGATATGGATTGCCCCCACCAGCAGCTACTATCTAACAGCTCTGATTCCCAAGTCGCGGCGCCTGCAGGAGGTGACGCCCGTCTGCGTGCTGAAGGCCATCAAGAATGAGGTGGAAATCGAGGGATTTATCAACAGTCACGTTCGCGATGGAGTGGCTCTGTGCCAGTACTTTGCCTGGCTGGAAAACCAGTTGGAAATTGGTGCCGAAGTCGATGAAATTTCCGGCTCCGATAAGTTGGAATCCTTCCGTCGCAACAAGGAAAAGTACATGGGTTTGAGCTTTACGACCATCAGTGCCTCCGGGCCCAATGGCTCTGTAATCCACTATCATCCCAGGGAAGACACTAACAGAAAGATAACCAAGAACGAGATCTATCTGTGCGACTCGGGGGCTCAGTACTTGGACGGCACCACGGATGTGACGAGGACTTTGCACTTTGGAGAGCCCACAGAGTTCCAAAAGGAAGCCTACACTCGTGTTTTGAAGGGACAACTGACCTTTGGCTCCACCATTTTCCCGGCCAAAGTCAAGGGCCAGGTTCTGGACACGCTGGCGCGTAAGGCCCTGTGGGATGTGGGACTGGACTATGGTCATGGCACTGGCCATGGCGTCGGACACTTCTTGAACGTTCACGAGGGTCCCATGGGCGTGGGCATTCGCCTGATGCCCGACGATCCCGGTCTACAGGCCAACATGTTCATTTCCAACGAGCCGGGCTTCTACCAGGACGGCGAGTTTGGCATTCGCGTCGAGGACATTGTCCAGATTGTGCCCGCCACCCAATCGCCGCATAATTTCTCCAATCGCGGTGCCCTGACCTTCAAGACCATCACCATGTGCCCCAAGCAAACGAAAATGATCAAGAAGGAGCTGCTGTCCGAGGCGGAGGTGAAGCTGTTGAACAGCTATCACCAGCAGGTGTGGGAGACCCTGGCCCCGATCCTGACATGCGAGGGAGACGACTTTACCTTGGCCTGGCTCAAGAAGGAAGTTCAGGCTATTTAAGGCGCCGCTTTTTCTATTATTACTATTATATTGCGATCTTTAGATGCCTTTTATATACCTTTGAAAAGGCCATACAAATGTTGAATCAATTAAACGCATTTACCACAAATAAATACATATTTAAAACGAGAAAATCGAGTTAAAACTCACCTGAATCTTTGTGTTGAAGCTGAGGGTGTGCGTGGGCAGATCGATGACAAACTTGGCCCTTTGGCCAGTCACTCCCATTGAGCTGACATGATTCATACGGTATTGAGCTTGGAGAGAGGGTAGCAGAGCCGCATTGATGGACAGACTTTGCAGTAAAACATTAAACTGCATGACCAGGGGCTGCAGCAATCCATTCTGGTGCTGAGCCTGGTTTCCTGCCTTGGACTGAGCCATGTGGGAGGCGGCTGCCCTTCGAGCTGCCTGCTGGTGCGGCTGCTGCTGTTGAGCTCCTCCTCCGCCGGACACAGTGCGCTCTCGCATTTCACTGGCCAGGCCGCCGGCACTGCTATTTCCCCCCGAGTTGCGGGCATGGAAGGGAGACTCTGGCTCCTCGGCCGTATGCGAACGAAGGGTGGAGCGGCCAGAATTGCGCTTTACACGCAACTCCTGCAGTGTGGAGGATAATTGCTTGGAACTACGGGTCATCATGCCATGCAAAGCCACCGGATGTTGGGGAATGTCTATGTTGATGGCTCCAATGGAGAGCAGCCCGCTGTTCTTGTCCTTGCCCCGCTTCGAGAGGCTCGAATAGAGTGTCTGGCTCTTGCCCACAGTCACCTTAACCACGGTTCTTTAAGGAAAATTAAATATGTAGAAGGAAACAAAGGGAATTTCGTGAAATTAAACTTACTGTTGACTGGGCGCCACTCCCTCCAGCAGCACAATCATGGCCCTGCCCACCTGGCCTGTAAGCGAGCACTCCAAGGAGACGGGACGCGCCTTCTTTCGCCAGGTGGCCGTACTGTTTAGCGTGGTGATCTCCGACTCCAACTTGAGGCCAGAGAGCGTGGCCAGCAGGCGAGTCTTGTGTATTTTCGCCACTCCAAAAACAATGAGACGCGTTCGCTCTTGGGATGGTGCATCCACCAGCAGCATTTCGCGATGCTGGGGCACCGGAGTGGGAGCACTGGCCAAATCGTCTTCATCATTGCCAAAAGCCTGCGGAGGCTTACTCTTGTGCTCGTTCAGGGAGCTGCGCTGGACAACAGTCTTGGTTTCCGGCATAGTGCCGTACAGTTCCAGCAAATGGTAGATGGTCTTCCAGCAGTTTGGTGTTTCCAAAAGCGGTGCCATCGTAGGCATTCCCGCCTTGGTCAGCGTGTTTTGGTAGTCGCCACTCACGCTAGTGGCACAGGCGCCATTCAGAGAGGCCTTTGACTCTGTGGACATTTTGAGGATGCTCTGGTCATGGATCGACATTGTGGGACTGTCCCTTAAGGGCGAGGAACTGGACTCGTTTAGGTTTGTGTAACCCAGTTTGCCTTTGACGGATTTCCCAGTGGAACGAAGCTTTTGGGCAAAGCTCTGCGGCCTGTTCTTGGCATTGGGCGAAGGCGTGAGTTGTATGATGGGCGCCAGGCCACCAGGACGCGGCCTGGCTATGGTTGTGGGCATGGTTTCATTGAATTTATCATAGCGCTCGTCCGAGTAGTTTTCGCCATGACCAAAGCGATCGGCAACCGAATTGAAGGGCAGAATGTCTGTGGGTTCAGAGGCTGTAAAAGGGAATAGGAAATGCATTTAACCAACTAACATAGACTAAAAAGAGGAGCACGTTACCTAAACTACACTCATCCTTGGTCTGACTCTTCTTACTGAGTTCAGGCTGCTCGTGGAACTCGTTCTGGGCATCCTTCACATTCTGATACATGTTGCAAATCTGATGGAGCAGCCTCAACAGCGGCATGTTAACCTGCTGCGAGATGAACCTCACATTGAGGCTGAAATTAATCACTGTGCTGGTGTGCTTTTTCAGCTGTCGACGCGACATATAAATAACATTCTGACGCGCCTGATCCACCATGCCATCGGACATCTTCAGAACCTCCAGCTCCACGCCCACTCGCTCGCAAAGGAACAGGGGAGTGTCCATCATAATGGAGGCCCTGCCGCCACCATTCGATTTCTTGCTCAGTTTTGCTGGCTTCTGAGCCGAGTTCTTTTTGTCACCCGCCTCGCTGACCACAATGTCCACCCGAATGGAATCAAAGGTACCAATCAGCGATAGATTAGTGCCAAAGTTCTCCAGCGAAGAGATGTCCGCATTGGAGAACTTGTTGATCATCTGCTGGGGCATCACGCCCAGGCAAGTGAGCAGGGGCTCAAAGATCAAATGGGCATCCAGCAGCTTGATGGAATCCTGCATGATGCCACTGCGAGACTGACCCGTATGGTGGCCATGCATCTTGGGCGGAGCGGGACGAGCGTGCTCCTTTTCGGCAAAGTGTTTCTTCTTACTATCCTGTTGCTTGGCCATCCAGAAGTACAAGTCCTCCTTGTGGTTCTCGGCGCCCAGCCAGAATTTATTAACCGAGTTGGTGGAGCTCAGCGAGCCCTCCTGCAAGGCACCGTACTCTGTAACGAGAAACAAGACCTTTAAACAAACTGTTCCTTTACAGAAAGAGCTTTGAATAACCTACCAAACTCTGGCATCTGCTTCTCCACCAGCCCAGAAATAATGGGCAGCATTTGAATGCTAGAACGAGATGAATTGCCATGTGAATAATTCGAGGCTTTGCTGTGCACTTTGCTCAAGCTGAAAGGCACATGGACACACAACGACACAAGCGTGGCATTAATGGAAGGTGTGGTGATGGATGAACAAGCAGGTAATCATTCAAAACTTACCCACGACGCGGAAGGTGAATATTTGGCGAAGTCGAAGTGGATCGCTGCGAGGCTGTTCCATGGTTTCCAGCCTCATGACCATATGGTGCGCCATACTGATTGTTTTCTATAAAAGCAAAACAGGAGGATGGATAGAGGAGTAAATAAGGGGTACACTCTTTTTGGGAGTTAAAAAAACACTCTTCGCTGAAACGTTGTACACTAAACGCGTTAAACATTTAATACAGCTTACACAAATCAAAGAAAAGAAGATAGATTTAAACTATTCTTCGCTTAGTGTACAACATACTTAGGTATAAATTTTGTTCCATAGAAAAAGAGATAGAGTTTAGAGCCGGAAAGGATAGAAGAGTATTTGTATTAAAGTGTACAGTAGAGTATAGAGTATAATGCAAACGGGAAGCATCAAACACAATGTAGTGAACACTCAAAGCAGTGGATAACGTTTTGCGTTGTGGGTGGGAGTGTGTTTAGAGACAGAAGAGAAGGAAATCGAGGAAAATAGGGAAAATAGAGGGTACAGATTAAAGCAGCACACGCCAGGGATGTATATTGAAAGGTAAAGTCTGATATAAAAGTTAATACATTGAGAAATATTGTTAAAATATCGTTCAGATCGATATTATCAAAAAATTGAACATTATATCGATTTATTGCAACGTTTTAACATCGATTTAGTATCGATTTTCGTGTTAATTATCGTTACAGCATCGATAATATCAAAATATTAAACAAAATATCGATTTACTGCAACGATTTAACATCCATCCCCAGCACACACATTCACACACACGCAGCAGAGGCATTCTTCTGAACTTCTGGTTAGCCTTCAAACAAAACACATGCATCAAACAGGAAAGGAAATTCATAGATAGTCAGAGAGAAAGGTGCCTAGAACTATACATATAACTAGGTTAGAAGGAGATATAACCAGGAGAGCGTTAATCAAAAAAATACCAATGTGAGTTCGATGATGCTGTGTTTGCCCAAGTAATAAAGCATTCTCACTCTCTTCCGGATTCTCGCCGACGCCCGCATAGGCGCCCATTTCAACATCACCTTCACACTCATCGTTCTCCGCCTCCTCCTCGTTCTGGGGGAACGAGAAGGTCACGTTGATGGGTCGCGCCAGCTTGTTCTTGTACTGGTGCTCGAACAGAATGGGATTGTAGAGGGTGTTCTTCCACTGTCGACTCAGCACAATGATGCCCTGAAAACGGAAACCATGTGTCACAGAAAATACAAGCTTTAAGAGGCGCCTGGCTCACCTGTCGCAGGGTATTGAGATGCGGCACATCGTGCTGCTTGAAAATGGGCTCAATGCGCTCGACACCTTCATCCAAAACCAGCTTCTGCATGATGTAGCACAGCTGGCAGCTGGGATCCTCCTGCAGCGTCTTGGACAGCAGCGTGTAGTTGTTGGCATAACGACTCTGCAAAGAAATTAAGTGAGAACTCATCTACATCTCTTTTGATAACCTTATTACCTTCTTGATCTTCGGGTTCCTCTGGATCTTCTCGTTGTCCATGGCCTGCGCCATAAGGCAAGCGGCCACGGCCGTCTGCCTGGTGTGCAGGGCTTTCATGAGGGACACAATCTTGATGGCCAGCCGGTTGCTGGGATTCATCCAGGCCGTAATGGCCGGCGAGGCGGTGCTCAGAAGATTCCAGTCCAGGCGCGTCAGATCGATCTTCCGCGTGATGGGCACACAGGGCGGAGCAGCAAAGTTAAACCACACCGCCTTCAGTTCAATCACACAAGAGGAAGTCTTGTCCGTTTCCTTGACATTGGACAGCACCTTGTCGTAGGCATCCTTGGAGTTATTTCCCTTGGCGTTATTCTGCGTGCCTGTCGGATTATTGCATGTGCTCGCTCCTCCCTTTTCCACATCTTCATCCGGAGGTTTGGGTGTAGATTTCCTTTGGTCAGCCGCCGCCGCCGCCGACGAGGAGGAGTTATCTCCGCCGGCAGCATTGCTGTCGGAGGCCTTGGGGGTCTTGGGAGTGGGAGGCTTTTTGGTTATCAATCTCCAGGCAGCTTCCGCCTTGGAAGTGGCTCCTCCATCACCAGAAGCCGCAGGTCCCTCGCCGCCCACCAAATCGTTTAGATTAAAGCCTGCTGTAGAGGTGGCACCCTCAGCCCCTGCTCCCGCCATCTCGGCGAGCTCCTCCTTGCTGTTCTCCGACTTCTCAAAGTGCGAGCGCTTCACGATCTTCACACCCACGCCCTCCAAGCCACACTCGAACATAATGTAGCCAATGCTTTCGATGCCCGTGCTCTCCGGCATTTTCAGGCACTCGAAAAGCACTTTGCTCTTGTGTTCCGGAATGGCGGTGACGATAATGGGCGAGTCCTGCGCACACGACTGGCCCTCCGTCTTCAGGCGACGCAGCTGGGCATGGGCTCTGCCAATGTCCAGCGTGATGACCAGTTCCTCCAGCTGCTTCTCTGATGTTTCGATTAGAATGGGTTCCCCCTGGACATTGTCGGGTCGCGTTTGCGACGAAAGGTGCGCCAACAGAGCCCGCGTGCCCTTCATGATGCCACCTTTCTTGTGGCTGCTGCCGGACTGCACTGTCTGCTGGATGTACACGTTGTGCATGGAGGCACGCGTGGTCTTGCCCAGGTGGAACTTGGTGGATATGCCCTCCATGTAAAAGGTTAGCAGGGAAACGCAGCTCAAATCCTGTCCAGTAAAAACTTGCTTATTTCATGGAATAAATGTAAAAAGAGAGCTGCCTTACCTGAACATTATCCAGCGCTGCCACGGAGATGATCTCCTCCACAATGGAGGACTGCAGCATGGTGATGCTGACCTTGGGCAGCACAATCAGTCCCTGGGTCTTCGTGGAGATACTCTCCTCGTATACGTCGCTGAGGAACGAGTCGCCGGGTCCCTGGAGGTGTCTCTCCGTTGTGGATCGCTTGGAGTTGGAGTGCACCTGCGACCAGTAGCTGAGGCTTTGATCCCGCTTCAGGATATTGTCGTTATTCACTTTGGCAATGCAGGAAGTGTGGATAAAGTTCACCACCGAAAGCAAGTGCATCGATTGGATTGTGGGAACGGCGGCCTCCACCATTCTGGAAATAGGGAAAAAGAAATATTTAATTCACTTGTGTTTAATTATTATTTTAATTATATTTATAATGCATTATTTTTAAACATTTAAAAACATTTACGATATTCAGAGTGCAAAAGTAACGAGCATTTTTAATTTGAATTCTTATCGTATAAATATACCAAACTTTAGTATATTTTACAGTCACACTGCATTACTTCACGTGGTAAGATTACGTTCACGTTGTTTGATTACGTTACGTGATAAAACACAATGCTCTGGCCACACTGTTCCGGTCCGCGTGTTGATAAAAAACATAAAACTGCAATATGAAAACACCAAAAACAAAGGAGGCCAAGAAAGCTGAATTAAAAGCAGTGAAAAAGGAACCTGGCTTGGCGGAGGAAAGCAAGGAGGTCAAGAAACCCAAGAACAAGGGCCAAAAGAAAGCGCTCAAGGTGCCCAAAGAGGAAGTAAAGGCCGCAGTCCAAGAGAGCCCCCAGAAGCTGTCCCCCAAGGACCTGGCCAAAATCGAGAAAAAGAAGGCCAAGAAACAGGCCCAGAAGCTAAAGAAGCAGCAAAACAAGGCGTCACCCAAGGATATCAAGCAGGAATCAGGAACAGAAGCCACCAAAGGCAAGGGAAAGACCATTAAAAAGGAGGCGGAGAAGGCAAAACCAAAGGGAAAGGCCACCAAAGTCAAAAATGAGGCTAAGGTAGAGGGAGAAAAGTCGCTGCCGGCGGTTGCCAAGGCAAAACCAAAGGGAAAGGCCACCAAAGCCAAGGCCAATAACAAAGATGAAGGTACTAGTAGATAACTTCTTGAATCTTCTTTAATAAATATAATATAATAAATATAATTCATTTTCCCCTTTCAACAGGAGCTGCCAAGAGGGAACGCAATCCCGCCGACGAGGCAGCCACTGTTTTTGTTGGCAATCTGCCCATCAACACCAAGCGAGTGCAGATAGTTAAGCTCTTCCAGCCCTACGGCACTGTACAATCCATCCGCCTGCGCACAGCTGGGGGCAAACTGCTCTTCAAGCACAAACAGCGCAAGGATGCGGGCTCCCTGAATGCCTACGTGGTGCTGCAAACACCAGAGATTGCCCAAAAGGCACTGGAACTGCATGGCTCCGAGTTCAAGGATAACCATCTGCGTGTGACGCCGGCAGCCAAGGCGGCGGCTGAATGGAACGGGCAGAATAATGAGCAGCCCAATGACAAAGATGCCAAGCGCACAATATTTGTGGGGAGCCTGAAATACTGTAAGTTGTAAAGCACACGCAACACTTGGAAAAGAGATCCTAGTAATAATGCTTCCCCCTTTAGCGGCCAACGAGGAGAAGCTGCGTGAAATCTTCTCCAGCTGCGGGGAAATCGACTACATTCGCTGCCTCCAGGAGGGCGTCAAAGGCTGCAAGGGTGTGGCCTATGTCTGCTTCCAAAAACCCGACGCCGTGGGCCTGGCCTTGGAGCTAAATCAGACTCTCCTGGATGACAGACCCATCAACGTGGAGCGTTACTCGGTGAAGAAGCTGGGCGCCAAGCAGGTGCGCGATGCTGCCGCTGCCGCAGCTGCTTCGAGTACATCCGGCAAAGCCAAGGCCAAAAAACAGAACTCTGCGGGGGCCAAAAAGCGTTTAGACAAGAAGAAGGGCAAGGAGAATGGCACGCCGGCCAAGGAGACGGGCAGTGGTCAGAAGAAGAAGTCCGAATACCGGGGCGTGAAGGTCGATGGCATCAAGAAGGCCAAGAAGCCCAACAAAAAGAAGAGCAACGACCAACTGCAGGCACTGGCGAAAAAGATAGCTCCCAAGTCGAAAAGTTAATCAGATTTCTGACTAGATCTAAGTTCATTTAATTAGTGGCAATCCAATTTGAAAGGCTTTCTTTCATTTAACCTTCTGTTGTAGCCGAAGTTGACCACCGACGTTGGCGGGGTAATTGTTGAAAGATTACCCGCAAAAAAGTTGTAATAAATATCCATTTTTTAACAAGCTAAAACCTTGTTTCTTTTAAAAACAGCAACCTTTGCCTTTTAAATACAAAACCTTGTGAGAGCTCACAATCCACAGAGGCTCTGTGTTATCTGTGAGCTCAGTTCAAAGTGTTTAGAGTGTTGAGACATTACAATGAGAGTTGTGGGTATAATTTACTGGTGTTACCTATTTAATTCTCTTCTGGCTTATCCCTTGGTAAGTTTAACGCAAACCTGCACAATCCTAGAGCAATGCAAGTAACCAACAATCCTAGAATCAATACAAGGGACCTGGTTACCAGTCCAGCTTCTTGCCTGGCCAAGCGGATTATCCCGATCTAACTTATGGCCTCACTGACTTCGAGGTTAAGGGTACCCTTCAAGATCTAACCTTGCACGATCTCAAATCTCTTGACCAAGCATTGATAAGGTCCCCATTATCAGCTGAAACCTTAGAGAACAGAGCTAGTCGCAGAGCTCAAAGCCGGCAATGGGGTAGAAATAACTTTCGAGCTGCGTACGATGATGGCGGCCGAGAAGAGAACGATTGCGACGAGCCGAAGCACAGCAAATCATCATGTCCCACCACCAAACGTTTCACGAAAACCACAACTTGTGCACCCAAGACCACGAATTGTCCACCCAAGACCACGAATTGTGCATCCAAGACCACTAATTGTGCTTCAAGAACAACACATAATTGTGGTTCAAGAACAACACATAGTTGTGGGTCAAAAACAACAAATAATTGTTTGTCAAAAAGCACAAGTTGTGGGTCAAGAACAAGTCAATCCGATTGCGAGCCCAAATCTACCAACGACATCTTTGACCAGTGCCCAAAAGTCAATATGAATCAACGCAAGAAACATAAGAAGGACGATGAATGCGATGCTGATGACTACCACTGCCTCGCCAGGAAGCAAATGGAAAAGGATATGAGCATTTTTGAGGGACTGGAGATGCCAGTGAAAGCACCAGCGGAATACAATCCAGCGATGGAGTTGGCTGGCATTCAGAAGATGGGACAGCAAATCATTCCCTCACTGAATGAACAGGGCGAGCCACTAGATGAAGCCTTACAGTTTGACTCATCCCGGATTATGGAGTCACGTGAGCTGCATAAAAATCCGGCTAGCTGGAAATCAAAGCCTTTAGCTAACTTTGACCAAGGACATCACGCGAGGTTTGAAAGAGGACACCAATCCCATTTGCAGCAGGGTAACGATCATCGCCAGCACCAAACGAACTTGAATCTGGATCGTAATGCAAACTTTAAACGTTACAATGAAGGCCACTTGAGACAACCGAAAAATATGGCCAATTTCCAGCAAGGCAACTTTAAGCAGCCGGAAAATTTGGTTAATTACCAGCAAGGCAACTTGAAAAAATCGGAAAATTTAGCTAATTTCCATCAGAAACGTTGGGCCAATTTTGATGATGGTCAATTTGGCAATATGGCCTTGACAAATTCCGACAGAATGGTGCTGGACAATTGGGCTAAATTGGATCCGGCTAATTTTGACAATATACAACAGGCTAACTGGGACAATATGGATCTGCTCCATGAACCCCACTTTGCCCAAGAACATTATGACAACTTTGAACTGGGAAAACAGGCAAATTATCAGCCGGCACAAGAGCAACAGCTAGCCACATTTAAGCAGCAAAATATGAACAACTTTGGGCAGGATAATCAGGCCAGATTCGTGCGAAATCAACCAGCAAAACCGGAGCTAGGAAATGAGGAACCTTTTGAACAAGGAAATCAGGCTAAAGTACAGCAGCAGGAAAGTCAATTTGATCTTGACAAGTGAGTGGATAATCTGTTTCGATTTCTGTCATTTATATTCAATTTCCATTGCAGTTTTATTGAGAATAGTGCCCGCAATCCGCCTCGTTATCTGAATTACATGCAGAACGATCTCATTCAGAAGAAAACCGAACGCCGTTTGAATGAGGATCGGCGCCTGAGTGAAAGCTTGAACCTGGACAAGCTCACCGGGGAGAAGGAGGCCATTCCCGCCGGAGACTCAGATTGGACATTCGATGGCAAGAGAGGCAAGCGAGAGAACCGACAAACTAATGATTCCGATGCCGAGGTGAGTGCCAAATAATATGACCAAAGACATTAGAAGTTATTAAGATGAGTAACGACGCAATATGAGGCAATATGAACTTCTTATGTCTTTGGTATGACTCTCTAAGCGAATATATCTTTATGCAAATAGAACTCCAGGGAGACGTATCTCAAGAAGCTGATGGACTCCTTTCCGCGGGATCAGGGCAGCCAGATTAATGCCAACGTTGCGCTTAACGATTGGCCCTTTGACCATGAACGCATGAAGCGTTGTTAAATTTTCATTTATATTTTCTGTGTAACTATAGTTATTTTCCTTTCCTATTAAATATATTTTTTAAAAGCGGCCACCAAATTATGCAGCATCTTGATTATATTTTATGTAGACTCACCTTTGCAATCCCTCCAACAGAAGCGGCGTAAGGAAGACGTTAAGCTGACCCTTGAGCCGCGCCACCACTGAGGTGCAGGCCGCTCCTCCCTCTGCCTGCAGGCTCATGAACTCGCCATCATCAAAGCCATTGGTGGTCTTGTCCGTTTCCTCCTCCTTCAGCAAGACACTGGGATCCCAGGGATGCGACTTGGGTCCGCCCATGAAGGTGGCCGAGCTGTTACTACCCGTGGCGTTTTCGTAACGGGGAACCACCTTGATCTCCCGCCAACACGAATACAGATCAAAGTGGGGCAGCATTTTACTGCCAATATAGGTGAGGCCGCCATCTTCGTTCTCCGAAAACAGAGGCGTGGAGAAGACATCGGGACCCAAGGGAAAGGAGCACCCATTCCAGTTGAAGCACTTCACCTGCGACAGGTGATTCAGGTAGCTGGCCATCAGCAGAGGCGAGTCTATGATCGGACGGTTGACCTGCTGATGCAGATTGACCAGAGCCACGTCCTCCTGCGACGACATGGCCGATATAAAGGAGTTGGAAGACAGTGAGGGGGTCCCAGACGACGATCCACGGGAATCAGCCTGTGTAGAAGGGAGACGAGTTTAAGAGATTACAACTGGGGTTTGGCAGTGGACGGGGTGATGTTTGCTGCTACAACTAAGTTAGCCAGATCAAAGGGCGCAAGCAGAAAGTTGTGAGAAACGTTCATGTTGAGGTGCTTCGTTCTGATTTGCATTTAATAATAAAATAATAAATACCAATACTAAAAATTCATGAAAAATAGCAACAAGTTTGCTTGAAATTTGGAAATAAACTTTGTAAACTTCATGTTCTTGAGCCCGGCAACTAATATCTTAAGACTAAATCTAGATCAAGTTTAACATGCATTAATTTCCATGCAAATGTTGATCACCAAGTTCCGAGTTCAAGATCAACGTGGGAAATATCTACAAATACATCGAGATGGTTCCGAATGGAGACTAGCTTGGAAATTTGGTTTTAGTTGCACTACTTTGTTAGTTAGAAGAGGTTTGAGGTTTTTGCTGTTGGTACTACTAAGAACTACTCACATCATGAACAAAATGTCGGTACTCAGGTCGTGATGAGATATTTGTTAATATTCTTATTGGTGTGGCAAGACCGTGAATGCGTCTCGCGTCTTCGTTCTGGATGAGTTTTGGTTTCGGTTTGTTTTTTTTTTTTATCGATTTAGTTAGTTTTGGATTTCGATTTTAGATGGAGTCGAGTTTTGAGGAAAGGAATAGATTTTAGGTGTGGATTACAGTTGTACAGATTTAGAAGCGATTTTTCAGTGTCCAGTAATGTTAAAATCGATATTTTTCGATATTTAAATTTCGAAACATCAAAATTTATGATATTTTCAAAATATTATAGAGCTTTACAATTTTATTAATATTATTTGGACTCTTTTATTGATAAATTCGATATTTTTCGATATTCAAATTTCGATACATCAAAATTTACGATATTTTCGAAATAATATTGAGTTTTATAATGTTATCAATATTATTTTTGGGCTCTGCCGCCCTGGACACTGAAAAATCGTAGCTTAGTTGCTTAGAAGTTATTTATTATTAGAGTTATATATGTTCTTAAAGATTAAAGAGCGAAGCATGCACTGAAAGAGCGTTTTTGGAATGGATTTTGGTTTGTCATTTGCTGCCCTGGCCAATTACTGGGTGAATTCGAATTAAACAATAAGGAATATAGTGAATAGTTGAAAACTTGGCTTGAAAGCAGCAAAGCTAAACGCGCTTGGTGTGTAAAAGTCACTGAGTAAATAGACCTAACATATGAGAGTATACATAATCGATGTGTTCCCAAATATTGGGAATTGTTCAGCTTTACCAGTTCAGTGGTGCTCTGCGGGCGTTTGGGAAGCGTTTTATTGCCATCGGGCGCATGGATCTCCAAGTCGCTGCGATATGTGGGCAAAGTATGACTGCCATTCTCGTTTTGGGCTCCAATGCTACAGAAAGAAAGTTTATTATATAAAAAAAAGGGGGGAAAATCTTCCTGTAGCTACCTCAAATCTGATGAGAAACGCTTCTTTCCAGACAGCACCACTGATCCACTGTTGGCACTATTTCGCTGCTTCATGGACCCTCGCTGCGACATCACATTTGATATGTCCTCTTCGGCGGAGAAGAACATCTCCGAGGGATTCTCCGAAGTCAGCGATATGGTGCGCTGCACCTCCCTAGGCAGGTGATCACCCCCCAAGCCCTGCGCATGCAGAGCTATATCTGCAATCTCAAACTCCAGGGGATGTGAATGGGGCGCCGAGTGTGACATCTCGTCGGGTATCTGCACAGGTAAATTATATTTAATAATATTATTTGAATACATTTTAAAGGTCCTACCTCATGTTCATCATCCATTACATCCCCGGTCAGTCTGGAGTCCGAAATACTTGTCTTCGGCGGCGACACACGCAGTCTGTTTGATTCCGAGCCGCGTCGGTGCCCACTGCCCAGGTCGCTGCTGCCAACAGCAGAGCCTTCGTGCTGCAACTGAAGCTTCTTGGAGGGACTGTCCAGTAGGCGGGCGTAGGGCACCTCCACGGAGGTCTGGCGAGTGCAGGGATACCGCTTGTTTCTCCTCTCCAAAGTATTCGGCGAGCCAATGCTCTCTCGAGACTTGTTTCGATTGCTCAGGTCCGGTTTCTCGACTCCGGCTGTTCCACTGGCCCCAATCTTGAACTTGGTCCCATCGGGCAAGGAACAGAGATCCGATTTCTTGAGGCTTCCATTGCGTAAATCTCCGGCTGGCCTGTACAGGCGACCTTTGCCATTGAAATCGGCTGAATCGTACAGTGAAACGCAGTGCAAACTGTAGGGTGGTGTGTGGAAGACTAGTTGACCCTGGTGGAGAATGCTCTCGCCGAAACCAAAGTCCTTGTTATTGTTGATGATGCTGTGTTTAAAATAAGAAAGGCAAGATGAGAATATATTTCCACTAGAAGTTCCTCCTATAAATACCACAAAATTCATTTAAAACCTTGTAAGAAACCTACAGTAAAGTGTTCTTCACATTTTCTAAGCATAGCAAGGATTAATTGTTAATTAATTGTTATTGTTGATGATGCTGTGTGCAAAATAAGGAAGGAAAGAAAAGATTATATATATTTCTGCTAGGAATCCCTCCTAAAGACACTACAAAACTGATTCAAAACCTTGTAGGAACCCTACAGTAAAGTGTTCTTCACTTTTTCCAAGGATAGCAAGCATTAAAACACAAGATAGCTTTTGTCTTTAAAGTTTTACACATTTAAAACTGTCAGTGGAAGCTTTGAAAATATTCAAATAAAACCCCAAATATATGGAAATTGATAAGCAACTATCGTTAAACGGCGGGTGAGTCTTGTTTTCCAAACAATTTGGAATGGTAGCTCCAAATCACGCGTATCTCCTCCTGATCCATATATTTTTCCTGTACCCTGTTGTCCCCTTAGCACCGTTGTGGCCATTGCCGGTGAAGACTTCGCTGTGATAGCGGCGGATACCCAATTGACCAGCTGTGACTTGAACCCCACAAGGAAGCAGGACAAGCTCTTCAAAGTGTCACCGGTGGCGGTTATGTGCTCCATTGGTTCTTGGCCAGACAGCCTCGCAATCTTCCGTCTGTTGAGGATGACGGTGTCCGAGTACGAGTGCACTAATTTGCGCCCCATGACCATCGATGCCATGTCCCGAAAGCTGTCAAGTAGCATGTACAAATGCCGGAACTTGCCCTACTGTGTGTCCACTATTCTGGCCGGAATCGACAAGGAGGGCAAGGGTGCCGTCTTCTGGTACGATTCCTTTGGTCACTACGAGCAGGTTAATTACCAGGCAGCCGGCACGGCCACTACCATGGTGCTACCCCTGCTGGATAGCCATCTGGGGTTCAAGAACCAGAGCAAGGCAGCCCCCATCGAGAGGATCGTGGTGAACGAGGCGGTGTCCATTGTCTCTGACTGCATGATCATTGCCAGCGAACTCGACAACCGCACCGGTGGCTCTTGGCTAGTGAAAATCATTAAGAAGGAGGGCATCGAAGTCAGAGAACTGCCACTGCGCCAAGGCGGCACTGGTGTCTAGACATTTTAGGTTTTTTGTTCTTTGATTATGTTTGGTGTTTTATATTTTATGTTGTACGTTTTTAAATACTAAATTGTATTAAATTGTGTTGCTAATTATTCTGCGATGTGATCTGTGTGCAAACTTTAATATGGTTAACTTTGCCAGCTCTAAAATCATAATAATATTATCGAAACCACTATAAAAATAGCACCAAACAGAGTATATGTGCTTAAGCTACTATATCTAAGTTCTAATATCTTATAAATCACATCAAAACCTCTATAAAAAAAGCACCAACCAGAATAAATAATATATTTGCTTAATATACAAGATCTATATAGAATTCCCTTAGCTAATCAAGCTGTAATACTTACAAGTAACGCGCAATGTTGTAGTTATCATGGACATCCTGTGCCGTAGGCTTGAAGAACTTCTGACCATTGCGATTACTGCCAAAGAAGACACAGCCACCAATGCATCCGCACCTTGAAATTTCGGTGCCAGAAGACAGAGCACTGCCATTATGTGACCAGAGGAACCACAAGCGCTTGTACTTGGCATCAT
Source organism: Drosophila orosa (assembly GCA_018904745.1). NCBI lineage: Eukaryota > Metazoa > Arthropoda > Insecta > Diptera > Drosophilidae > Drosophila > Drosophila orosa. The sequence goes on from JAEIIH010001325.1 coordinate 28,321, forward strand.
GTTCTCGCAGGAAACTGTAAACGTAAAAGATATAATAAAAGCAACACAGAATAGAAATCCCCACTCACTTGTGCTGCACTAAATGCAGTTCGTGATCCGGTATAGGCAAGGCGGAGGCTCCCTCCAGGAGAATGGGACCCAGCGAAGTGCAGCCCACCTCCACCCAATTCTCGCACAGTTCAGAGGTTTCCGGTGTGCGCTTGGCATGTGGCTCCGAGAAGCTATCCCTCAGCTTTCGGGTGGCCTCATCCCGGGAATCGCGTCTTGAAAAGGAATTGGAGCTGCGCTTTCCCGCCTTGCCATGGGGAGCATAGTGCGAGCCTCCAGCTGCTGCCTCCTGGGACTTTAAAGAGTCCTGATCCGCTCGCCTTAACTTCCCAGATCGATTGCTGCCCGTGGTGTTGGTATTGAACGAGGAGTTGGTGGTGTGCAGCATGAAAAGGCGTAGCAAAATGGAGGGCAGCAGGCCAGAGATACCCGACTTGACGCGCTGGCCGTGAAGGTTGCAGTTCGCCAAGCGAATGGGTGAGATCCAAGCGTGCAGGGCAGTGCCGCTTTCGATGAGATAGACATCTACAGCATCCACCGAAACTCGCGTCATTTTGTACTTGATATCCTCGGAGGAGGGGCACTTGTACTTCTTCTCCTCCTTGGTTTGGGGACACAAATTGCTGGGCACTCCATGGTGGCAATTCCTCACCGTCTTGGGTGACTTTAAGCAGTTCTCTGGATCGATGGCTAGCAGTATGAGAGTCTCCAGGCCGGTGACCACATTTACTAGCTGCGGCAGCGTTAGTTTTCCCGTGAGTTTGCCCAACTGCACCTCCACCAGCCAGGAATACTCCAGCGTATCCTCATCCAGCGCACATCCCTCATTGCTGAACATGGCATGGCCTCTCACCTGGACTGCCGAGAGCATCAGGTGACCCTGGTTAATGTGCTGCTCCCGCTGCGATCGCTGCAGGCAATCGGAGGCCAGCAAGTACGAAGGACTGACCAGAACCTGCAGCGTGGTTTCGTGATACCGCTTGTTCATCTCGAAGCCAAAGCGCTCGATCAGCACCACTGGACACGGGGGATCGTCTGCATTGCAGTTCTTCATCACATGGGCTTGGATATCGTGGACAATCACAGAAACCATCACCTCCAGCGGGCGATATAGACGGGGATCAAAGGGTTTGCGCTTCTCCTCGGGCGCCTGTGTCTCGGAAATGGATTTGTTGGCCAACTCCTTCTCCTTGGCCAGCAGTTGATCTTTGGGATTCAGCTGTGTGGCCCCCGGCTCCTTCATATTTACATTCGACTGCTCCATATCGGTAAAGTTCTGATCCTCCCCGAAAATATTCTCCTTCAGGCTTATAAAGTTGCGCAGCACATTGCCGTAGGCCATCAGCACCGAGCTGCCAATCTCCAGTTCAACAGTCACGTGATCCGCCGCCAATGTGCCGGGATCGAACTTACTGTATTGCTCCGGCGGCTGCTGCCAGGTGCTCACCGGGGATTTCCTCACCTTGGGTATCCGCATGGGACTCAGCAGGATCTCCTCTTTCTCCGGCGTGGTAATATCCGCCTGAGGATCGGGTCCCAGCGGCGGAACGGGATGATAAACATACTGAATGGACAGCGCCAGTATTGGCACTGCCCAGCAGTCAATCCAACCGGCAGAGCGCTGGCAAATCTTGCGCCACTTCTTCGTGTACAACTCGGGGCGCCGGATGAGCTTGCCCTCCCTGGTCAGCAGTCTTGCGTTCTCGTCTATGGCTAAAACAATCGGACGCACCGAGGATACCTCCGGCACGTACAGGCTCAGGTCCAGGCCCTCGCCGTGGATCCAGAACTTCAGCGTCACCGTCTTGGGCAGGAAGTCATCGAAGGGCAGGGCAAAGCTCATTTCGAAGACGTCCCCGCAGAAGGCCAGGTGGTTGTTCTCCTGATTGGCACTGCTGCAGTCTATCCAGTTGTACTCGTTGCACAGCATAAGGATCTCGAATTCGTGCAGCCGGATGCTAAAGTTGCAGGTGTACGGCACGAAGCTGAGTATATCCGGTCGAGCCTTGTTCGCCCAATCCTCGATCAGGTCCTGGAAGAAGCACTTGTGCTTGTACACAATAAACGCACTCGTCTTGCAGCCGGACAGCGAGATGCTCCAGTCCTGCGGGGCATTCCACTTGGTGGGATAGTGGATGCGCACCTTGTACTCCAGCGACTCGAACTCGGCCAGGCTGCGGTACTGCAGCGATGTGGTGGCCTCCACGTGAAAGAGCTGTCCCTGGATCTTGGAAGTGTAGCCGTCCGGCTGAGTGACCCAGGGAATCGTGACCTCTACATACGAAGCAGGTCCCACTGTAATGTGCATGGCGTTCGTCTCCTTCTCCTTGGAGAACAGTATATCGATGGTGGCCTCATTTAGCACGCACAGAGTCACATCGAAGGACTGATAGCTGCGCAGCTCGCCAGGCTGAGGCGTGGGCGTCACCTCTGCCTCCTTCCAGTCCGAGGGGTAAAAGTATCTGTACAGGTGATCCCTCTGACGATCCGCCCAGGGTCCGTAGCTGAAATCCGTTCCCTTGAGGCACCTCGCATTGATACCCCAAACGGGGGGCGAGGGCTCTACCACATCGCCGTTGGGCAGGACAATCTGAACGGGCTGCTCTGGCACCACGCCGGGCTCATCCATATAGAAATACAGGTCCATTTGATTGGACATCATCACCACAAAGCCTTCACCCATATATCGCGGGGGCTCATCGATCAAGCCCGTGTATTTGGGACTCGGACAGAAGAGCACCTTGGCATTCTCCACCTTGGCCTTCACAAAGTGCATAAAGTGATCCAGTTGGCACACCGCTGGCTTCGTGCTGTACGTGCAGTGGGCCTCCTCCACCGAAATCGAGAGAGTTGTCGGCGTCAAACGATTCCCAAAGACAAAGCGACCGGAGCAGATGTCAATCTTGATCACCGGAATCAGATCCCTCCAAGTGGTGGCCTGCATGGCCTCAGAGTTCTTTACATTCTGTATCCTCCGCGCATTCTCCAGGTTCATGTGGTGCTCCTTCAGCTTGTTTCGCTCCTCATTGCTCACCACATCCGTGGGTATGAGTAGCGATGGCTCCAACCCGAAGGTCTTCTCCAGCTTGTCGTACAGATCGGATCTGTTGTAGATGTGCAGCTCGTAGCCATTCAACTGGACCGAGAGACGCGTGTCCGAGTGGGACAGATCCTCGGACACATCCTTGGGAACGTAGGATCGCCACCAGCGAAAGATAAAGTATCCATCCTGGGCACGCACTGTGTAGTCGTAGGTAATGTACACAAAGTCCCGAAACATTATCTTGCCAGCCAATGGATTTAGGGCTACAGATCCGATCTTGAAGTACGCTCCCTTGATGAACCACCTGTTGGCGATCTTTGTGATCAGCATCCCAATTACTCGGGAGTTGTAGAAGGTGATGTAAGTCACCCAGGTGATGGTAGTGAGTAGCGACGCCAGCATCCATATCTGAAAAGGGTAATAGGAATAGTTATTAATACGAAAAGTTTGATATAAATTTAATTAAGCTATATCAGTTTAAGCCATAGTTTTTATTTACATTTTTGT
>JAEIIH010001341.1:0-10245 GCA_018904745.1 Drosophila orosa
GTTAGCAACATTTTCTCATGCGCACGTTTCTGGCATGCAGCAACATTCCATGCTGGCAACATTTGTTGCTGCTGTAGCTGTTGCTGTTGCGGGATGCTGTTGCTACTGTTGTGTTGCTGTGGCTGCTGCTGCCGAGCTGTTAGCAACATGTGTAGACGATTTACAATGGGGCAGAACCTGAATTAAGCAGTTAATTTGCTTCGTGGTTATTCATGTTTAAGTAACAAATAATTCTAATTAGTTTTAATTGTTTTTTAAACAAAACAATGATCAAAACTTTAAACATTTTAAACACAAGCTTTTAAACGAATATTGCCATATTTATATGGCTAAAAATTAACAATTGATATTATTAAAATTACTAAAATATAATAATATATATGCATATTATAATGCACTTACTATCCGAAAGCTTGGCTTCATAATAATAATAATACATATGGGCATGAGTCAGTATCTTTTTTAAGCTTGATATGCATTATAACCTGGTCAAGTGAGTGCTATTTGGGTGTTAGGTTAACAGTTTAAATTCCATCCAAATTCCACACAGACTTGTATTTATGTATTTATTTATTTACCTGCTGTTTGGTATGTATTTATTGCCAAGGATAATATTCAAATGCACCCCACTGTGCGACTCAAAGACAAAGCTTCGGCTTTTTACTCGCAGCTGTGTTCTGTTGTCGTTCGGCTTCGGCAAGTGCCTCGTTTTCGCACATTTTCCGTGCGATTTTTCAAAAGTTTGCAAAAAGGCTTTTTCGCGCGGCTCAGTCTGATTGCGATTGCCGTCCGTTCGAGATCGCGTGTCGTGTCCGCCGGCCGAAAAGCGGGCCAAGAAGCTGAGCTCTCAGCGCGCGGCTTACGCTGTATAGAAGTGCGATTTCGGGACCGTTGAACCGCTCGCGCAACACAACACAGAAATAAAAACAAAAAACTATAAACAAAAGTGAGGCAAACAACAATAAAACAAAAAGTTGCCGGCAAAATAAATAGAAATAAAAATCCGAGTAAGAGGGGAAAACAAAAAGAAAAGCGCCACAAATAAAACAAAAATAAAAACCCAGAACGTAACGTATTTTCACCGTAACCCTTAAGCGAGTGTGTGCCTGGCTGTGTTTATGCGGAAGTCGTTCGTTCCAGCGCCAGTGTTAAAAACCCCTAAAAAAGCACACACAGACACACACACCGTTACGGCACCGGAAGTGTGTTATTAGTGGCGTCTCGAAATTATATTTACTCGAAATTTTCATGAAGTAACAAAAGTTTGCGCCGTAGCTCAGCCGAAATCATATTAATTAAAATTTATGCCAAAGTTTTCGGTAATTTTCAGTTAGTGTGTGTGCGAGTCTGTGCCAGTGTCTGTCTGAGCGGCAAAGTTTTAATTGAAGAAAACTTATCGCCGCATAAATGTTCGTTGCGCTATGCTAATTGAAATATAACGGCAACTGTTGTAAAAGGGAACACACGATAACAAAGGGAATAAAGGAGGCAGAGAACTGAAAGAGATAAAAATAGCGAGAGGAGTTGACAACGCAAGGAGTGTTGAGAAAGGTTAGTTAATTAAAATGTGAAGAATATATTATAAGGATATATTTGTACAAGGATAAATTAGAAAAATAATGCACTTCTGTATTATTTACTTAAAGCCATATTTTTTTGGAAACCATAAGGTGTATAGGGATCTTTTTTAAGCAAAGGATAAATTATTTCTTCACTTTTAAACCATTAAAAATATAAATGTGAATGTCAATATACATATAAAAAAAAAAAATAATAAATAATATAAATAATAATAAATTAAGTAAGTTAAGTTAAGTATTTCATTCACAAATCCTTTATTAGTAAGGTATTAAGTTAATATTCTCAATTGTTATCTCTGAAAGTTATTCAAAACTTTAATTCCAAAACTTTCTTTTAGTTAACAAATTACCCCCCACACTTAATAATAATTTTAAGCCAACCCCCAAGGTTCTTAAAATTATTTTAGATAAACCCCGAAGTTAACTTTATCGCCATTAATCAGGGAACCCCATAAAAATCATATTTATCAACCCGTTTTTATTTGCTTGCCATTCAAACTTTTGGCGGGGCGGCGTTATGAAAAACTTTTTTAATATCCTGGTGAGAGATGATGGGCCGCCAGCTGAAACTTTCGCCGGGCTATCAAATTCAATAATCACTTGAAAGCCATAAATATTTGGTTGGCGGAAGCGGCCCTCTCCGAACGCAAATTCTACGTTCTTCACAGTGGCAAAAAAATAAAAAAGAAAGAAGACTGATGCCACCACTTTTCCACTGGCTGTCAATGTCACTTCAATGATTAAAACTTCGGCCGAAAGGATAACCTTTTTGAAAGGGCGTTGATGGTGATGCTGGTTCCTTTGGGTCCGAGCAGCAGCCCAATCATCCACCGACGCACTGGCTGCCATTCCCATTCCTTGCCAACCTGGTTCGGTTTCTCCTTTTCCTTTATTTTTTTTTTTTTAATGAAAACATAAACATCTCTTTTACCCCAAGTAACTCTGCAATTTGCTTTTTTCTGCCCTCTGTTCCTGTTCCTGCCGCTGTTCCTGCTGCTGTTCCTGCTCCTGATCCTTTGTTTTCTTTCGGTCGTGGCTCGTAATAAATTTTTAATTTTGCTTAATTGAAAATGGCCCGCCTCGCGAGCAATACACAGCGAAAATATTGAATATCCCTTTGATATAACCACTTCAGTTAACTGGGTTGCTTTCTTATTTTTTTTATCAATTGATAAAAGTATGCTTAAACAAAAGTTTCCAGAACATATTTGTATTTTTCCAGTTTAAAAGAGAAGTTCAAGAGTTTTAAATTTTATTAGCAGATAAATAAAGCTCTCCCCTTGTCCCAATTATTTTTTCTACTGTGCAGAAACAATAAGACAGCGAATACAAGAAAATATCGCCGGGTGCTCCGAATCCGAAGGGAATTATTATTGAAAAAAAAAGACAAAAAAAGCACTGCAACTAGACGGAACCGGAGGAAAGGTTTCTTAAGTCCCCATTGTCTGGCCGACGCACGTGCTCCGTGCGATTCTCCGGGGCCATCTCCGGGTGGCAGTGGTAGCTACTAACTACGAACTGGCAACTGGGAATGGGACACGTTCGGGCTGTCGCCCAGTCCACTTCAGAACACCAAGGCGACTCTCAAGCGGGGGCAAGGTGCTAAAAGCTGTTCACATATTTATATAGCCGACTCTCTGAATACCCATATATGGACAAACATTTAAACAAACAAACACAACAGAACAGAACACTCGGTTGGGCTTTTTTCTCTGGGTTTGGGATGGTGAGAGTAGCTACTGGTGCTAAAAATGGGTCACATTCTTGCCGTTGCACGTTGCCCCATGAATGGCATTCATTTTGTGGCGCCAAGGCGTTGCAAGCTGCTGGAAAAACAGACAGCACAAAAGTAGCTCTCTCTGGAGTACGGAGACGGTAGTCCAGAGGCCCTCGACCGGAGGCTTCCTTCAAGCACTGAGAAAATATTAGAAATATGTCAGAAATATTCCAGAGAAAGCTATCCCAATATTTCCCCCTTATCATCAGTTCATTAACCCAAATTTTAATGGTTCTTAATTAATATAAATATAAATTGAATCGTTTAAAACCCTGCATTTCTCTGTGTGCAACTCTTATGACAGTTCCCTTGCCCCTGCAGGCTCGTTAACACTTTTTCCAGCAGCTTATTTATTGCATATCAAGTGACACCACAATCCCAGGGCAGATCCGAGATGCAGGGAGCTGCGAGCTAAGAGCTGGGCTAACTGCTCTGGGCCGGGACAAATGACGTCGTCAACGTCGCTTCAGAAATGTTTTGGCATAAATTAAACAAGGGCTGGCGCACTCACCACTGCACTACGGCATTGTCCAGCCGGGAGGCAGGGATGGAGGAGGCTGTTCGGGGGATTTCCCCCGCCTTTCGGTTGGTCCGGTCTGTTTGCCTTCCATTTTGTCACACATTGGAGTGCTCAAAGAGCGACGCCAATTTGTCTGAAATGTTTTGAATTCTAAGCGAGGACGAGCGATCTAGCGCTGGCGGATGTGCTGCATGTGGGATGTGAGAATGTGCGATGTGCGTCCGCCCGGCTCTTTGTGTCGCCTGCCATATTTGCCTAGTGGAGCATGGTCCTGGCAGAGTGTTGATGTGCTCCTCCTGTGGCCTGTTTGATTTTTCCATTTTCCATTTTTCCACTCCAACTCCCCCACTCCGGAGTCAGCTACCCGGCGGGAGTCAATCAATTCGGTTCGACTGCGGCTCGGGATCAGGCTCGGGCTCCGTGTGAATTATGTGGCGATAAACTTGGCCAGGATGGTGCAACTTGTTACCCAATATTGTGTGGCAGCCTGAAAGCGAAACACCTGCTGCAGATGCCACAGATGCGAGCAGCAGCACCACATACTGTCCTGTGCCGGGCTCACACGTTGATCTTATCGCTGCACACACCCAAAATGAAAGAGTTTGGCCCAAAAAAAAAAATAAAATAAAGAAAGAAAAGAGTGGATGAGCTCGGCCAGAAGAATCTCCGCGGGCACAGCTAGGGGTAAAAAAATAGCAATGTTTCGGTTAGGATTTTTGAAATACTCTTCTTCTTAAATTGGAAAAAAACCTATCCCACTTTTTGGCTACTGCTTACTAGGATTATTTTTAGAGAGAAACTAAAACCTAGGCTGTAGCCTTAATACTTTTCTAACTAAATCAAAGTTTGCTACTAACAAGAATAAATATACCTTCGCTCATACTACAAATTCTTCAACGATTATAATATTATTAAAATAAATCCTATTAAGTTAACCTGGTCTGTAAATCCCCTGCATCTTTCCTCTGCCAACTTCATGGGCTGCCGTGCTACGTAGCCTCCTCAGTATGCAAGTGCAACTGCAACACCGATCCGGCTCCGGACTTGGGCTTATCTCACTGACCATGATGATGATGCTGCCTTGGCCTTGGGCGTTTCCTCCTCCACCTGCACCTCCACCTCCTCCAACTCCTACTCCCTCTGCTCCTTCTACTCCCATATACTCCCTGCTCCTCTTGGGGTTTCTGTTTTTGTCGTCCATCCGTTGCCATTACCTCTAGCACCATTTATTTACATTCATTCCTTATTATTTCTCGAGCTCGGAGAGGAGCTGCGGCTGGGTATGGGCAGTTGGCCAAGTCAAGGGCCGCGGCTCGCCTCATTGTCTGGCCACGATGATGCTGGATGCTGGACCTGCCCGCTAATTTTGCCTCTTCACAGATCCCCGATCCCTGCAACCCGGACTGGTGTCCATTGCAGCTCCTTGTGCATCCAAAAGTTGCGATTTTGGGGCCCCAGCTTGTGTGGGTTGCAGCTCAGGTGAAATTCCTTTGGTCTTCAGCTGCTGGAGGAGTTCATTTTCAAGGGAGTGGGAAGGGTATATACATTCTTTACGAATTTATTTCGAAGTCTATAATTTTCTAAGAACTTTTACTTAAATTAAGGCAACTTTTATTGTTTTTCAAAGAAAAGGTCTCAATATTTTCGTAATTACGAGTTTTTCTATTAAATTTAGGGTATCTTTAAGGCGACTCTTTATTGCTAGAAGTTCCCCTCGATTTCTGCCGGACTCCTGCTTGTGGGAGGCTCATGAAAAATTGAGCAAGTGCCGCACTTGCAATTTCAACAGCTCATCTGCCGCTGCGCAAAACAATTTCTTGGCCCAGCAGCAGCAGCAAGTTTTCCTCCTTTCCGACTTCAAACTGAGCTGCACTTACCTGGATTCCAATAGTTGTGGAGCCGGCACTCTCCTCTCTTGAATTTCTCAACTGGCAAGTGGTTAAGTTTTAGTTCAGGAAAAAAGGAAAAGAAATAAGCAAGAAAATAATTGCACCTTGATTGTATTTTCGGGTGTGAATTATGCATGAATTGAGCTGAACAAATGAAGCTGCTGTGGAAAACCAAATTAAATGGGGTTTTCTTTGGACTACTTTCTTTGGGAAATATAAGAAATTTAAGTGCTCTTTGCATAACAATGAACTCCCTTTTATATACCATATTTCTTTTAGAAAATATATATTTAAATTACTTTAAATAATGAAGTCAAGCATTTTTTCTATCGAAAGCCAAAAGATTGAACTCTCAAATGCATAAATAAATGCTAAATACCTTAACTTCCTCTGCTTTATGATTTCCTTGACATGTCACAGGAATTCCGCCTTCACCTTCCCCAAGTAAATCGTCAAATTGTGTGTAATTTCTCACATTTTCCTTGATTTTTTTACTTGTGTCTGTGACCAACTCTCAAAAATCGATTCAAATCAGTTGGATGAGTTCTGTCGACGACAAAAACCTTCAATCAAAAGGGCGCAGGCAGAGAGGGAGTACTGAATGCCAAAAATTCGGGCTATGCATCGGGCAATTCAATTACAAAGCCCAGCAGGAGCTCTATCTTTACCTCTGCTACCTTCTTTTTCACTTGTCATGTCAATGACCAGGTAGGGCTCATCGCTCACCGCCCGACATGTCAACCCGGAGGAAGGGTATGGGTATGGGTAGGTTGAGGAGCAGGAAATGGGGCGGAGACAAAGTTCCAAAGATAAAGCTCTTGGCATGAATATGCAGCTGATGTGCACTTGCACCCCGAACCCAATCCCAATCCCCCCCAGCTTTGTCCCTTTTTTTCCCACATTTTCCAACGCTTTAGCCCTAAGCTCCTGGCACACGGAGAGAAAACTGTAGTAAAGGGAAGCTAATTTATAAAAATAACAAGTTGAAGTCTTCCAGAATATCAATTGAATGATTTATAATATTAATCTAAGTTTCTCACATGATAATTACATTTTAAGGTAAAATTAAAATAATTAAAGCTAAAGATGATCTTGTTTTTAAATCAAAATAATAAGTAAAGGGTTAATTTTTGATTTGTTTATATTTTATTATATATTTATATATATTATATGCTTGTATTTATTTCCGTGCAATCACAGACGACAGTCTTTTGCACTCACTTTTGCACCATACAGTTTTCTGCCATCGAGGAAAAACATTGAAAAGCGAGTCATAGATTTCCGTTTGTGCGCCTCGGAAACAATGGCATTTTCATGTTGCACGTAAAACGAACCAAATAAAGCCGGGGAAAAACTACGGGGAGAAGGTACAAGCACGAGTACTACTATCGCACAATATAACTTAAGTGCAATTCCGTTTTTTTTATCCATATATTCCACTGCCACTGGCGCCTTTTTAAGTGAAGTGAACCAAACGAACAACAAATCACACACAAATCGCAGAGCGATAATGGCAAATGAACTCAAAGTGCCCTTGAGGATAAGGAAAACTCGGAATAAAACTCTACTTCCGGTAGAGCTAGGTTTTGGGAGATAAGACTGAATCAGAACCTTTATCCAGGGTCCAGAGTTTGTATAAATAGCCACGGAGAATGATGGTAAAGACACAGTTCTACTGAAACCCTCATCATGGTAAGTCCACCTGGAGGTCCTAGGAAGCTAGAAACTAATTCCGAACTCCCCTACCAGCAATTCCTACGACTGCTGGTTCTCTTCGGCTTACTCCTGGCCTCCCAGGCAAGAACTCTGGATCAGGAGAAGATTCCGGTAGAGGAGAAGGTGGTTAATCAGGAGGTTGGCTCGCCGCCTGAGGCGCCTAAGCCTGTGGAAGCCAAGCAAGAAGTTAGCAAGGGAAATCAGGAACCAGAACCCCAACTCAGTAACTCTCTTAACACTCAAGTCAACCAGGAAGCCCAACCTTCCCTGACAAACGCCATCCAACCTGTGGAAGCCCAGGTCAAGCCCGAAGTCAAGTCCGAGGAGAAGGAACCCATTGCCAATGAGATATCCAAGGAAAAGGAGCCAGAGTCCCCCAAAGAGGACACCCCTAAATCAAATGTAGTTCCCCTGAAACCCTCAGAAGTCCAAGGACGCGACAACGGCAACGTCCAGTATGTCTACGATTCAAATGGTGAACTTCTGGGCATCCAAGACCTAGAGAAGATCTTCAAGTATCAAGGAGTCCAAGTGATTAACGGATCCCAGATCTCCGGCCAGTACCAGAACCAACACGGCAATCTCTTCAACAAATTTCAGACCTTCCCCAAGGAGTACGTGGAGTACCTGCCGGAGACCGTGACTGTGGTGAATACCACGGGTGCCAATGTGACCCATCACATCCATAATCACACCCACTACTATCCCAACCAAAAGAAGCCCGGATTCCCACTGCCCTTCCTGGCCAATCTCTTCGAGAAGAACGAGCCCAGCTATGTCCAGGTGAATTTGAACTCAACCTCTGGGAATGGGACCCAGTACACCCACGTCCACGAGGAGAGCAAGCCCTTTCCTTTCCTGCCCAATCCCTTCACGGACTTCCCCAAGGTAGTGGGCCTCAGCCTGGTCCTCCTACCCAATCCCTTCTACGTGAACAAGAGCCAGAGCAGCCTGGGCAGTTCCTCGGGCAATGTCCAGTATCAGTATTACGAGAAGTTCCGCGCCTTCTCCGATGAGCCTCAGCAGCAGCAGCAGAAGCCCAACTTCTACCTGGTGCCCAATCCCCTGGGGAATCAGGTAACCACCGATGGTCAGAAGACTGGAGATGCCAATGTCCTGCTGCCTGTAAATCTGGCTGCTCTGCCGCTCCTGGTTCCCACCTCGGAGGTGAGCCAGGGCAAGGTCTCTACCGTCTCCGCGGGCAGCATCAAGTTTGAGGATCTCATCAAGGCCACCAATGTCCATGTGAGCCAGCCCTTGAAGCTCCAGGCCAGCAATGGTGCCAGCCAGTTCCAAAAGGATCAGGCTGCAGTCCAGCAGCTGATTCTCAGCCATCTTAGCCAGCAGCAGAAACTCTTCCAGAAGCAGTCGCTGGTCCCTGACGAGAGGCGTTCTCAGTCCTCAGTCGAGCCAGCTGGAGTCCAGGCGGAGGAGGAGAGCTCTGTCCTGTTTGCTGTGGAGATTCCGAAGCCCATTTACCGCTTCTTCAAGGGCATCTTTGGGGGTTTCTCCAATTAAGAGGGGAAAGGAAAGGATCAACAAGAACCGAGAGAACAATAAGGAACTAAGCAGGAAACACGAACTAAGGAACATTATTAGTTTTAAGATTTTTTAAACTTAATATCAAGACAAGGAGTCCCCCAATACAAAGTAAATTGCATATTAACCCCACAAATCTATTCGAATTAATTAATTAAACTACTTTAAATAGAGTTAGAAAATTAAAGAGAAATTAAAGCAAACCCAACTAAGGAAAACAACTGCAGAATGCCTCTCTCCCCGGGGGCAACAGAAATCTAACCTGTTCCACAAACACATTAAGAGACCCGCAACTCACAGAAACTCAATTTCGAGGAAGAAAACTCGAGCAAATATGATAAATGTGTGTATTTAGGAATCATTACCCGGGCATTTCATTCATTTGCAGAGCCAGGAGGCAGGAGCTAGGAGCTGGCGTCATTCCCTATTAGGTTATCAAGCCGAGATGGATATAATCAAAATGTGAACCCACATACACAGCACAGAGCACAGAGCACAGAGATTGGGACCATTATGTTGAATATATTCCAGGCAACTGCACTCGTGACTGCTCAGCTCAGTCCTCCTCTAGGTTTTTGCATCCCTTTTTCGCCGGTTTATCCCTGCATTTTCATTTCGAAGCCAGGATTCTGGATGCACAGAGATCCGCACACACGGATTCCACGTGCACATCCTTCTGCTGCCGTTTTGCCATTTTAATGAATACATAATTAGTCTTTTTGCCAAGCTCTCTCATTCTCTGCTGCAACCTTCTCACCCCAAAAAAGGTCACAGCCAAGGCCCAGTTCCACCCCCCAGGAGCTTCTTCTTCTTCTGCTGATGATGCTGATGCTGATGCGGCTCCTGACGATGCTGCTACTGCAGCACCTGTTCAAATCATTCGCAATCTGAATTTAATGTCCATGCAGCAACACGTTCCATGGCCTGCACATCATCTATGGTCTGCTTACACTTGAATTAAATATTAATTTAATATTCTGGAATTTAATTTGGGTTTCTTTTTGAATTTCTTGAAGAAATAATCCTTAAACAATGAATGATAACTGCCTTAAATTTAATTGCTTAAGTTTTTTAAATCCATATTTGTATATGCTAATTTTTGTTGACAAATCAAAGTTTAAAAAATGCGTAACTAAGTCAAAAATGGTTTAATTTCAATTTGGAAAACAGTTCTTTGATAGTTTTTATTAGGTTAATAAATCTGCATACTAAATTTAATAATTT
>JAEIIH010001369.1:0-17044 GCA_018904745.1 Drosophila orosa
TAGCCATTTTTTCAAAATTTGATAAGGGGTTACATCATTAAAATTGTCAAAAATTCGGAATTTTTTTTAATTTATTAAACTTTAAATTAAATATGCACATTTGTTAAGCTAATAAACATTAACATAGAAATGCTTTCCAAATTGAAATAAATGCATTTTTGGCTTAGTTATGATCGATTTTCATGATCAAATTTCCAACTTTAAGGGTATAGAAATTACGGTTTACCGAAGGTAGCTTCCTTCTGGTTTCTATACCTATCAGTACTTTCTCTATATTATTTTTAAGCATATTTAGTATGTCCCCCACTGTGTTCTTTGTTTACACATTTAATGTATTTTTTTCGCTCCTAATCAAACGCTTAAAATTCTTCTTTAATTTCTTATTAATATTAAAATAAATAAATTAAAATAAATCATAATTTCAGTCAGAAGGTTGAAATTCAGTGAAGGAGTCAATTCCGACCCTATAAATCATATATATTCTTGATCAGCATCAAAAGCCGAATCGATCTAGATATGTTTCGCAGAAAACAAATTTTTAGTCGTTTTTTCAAAATTTTATAAGGGGTTACATCATTAAAATTGCCAAAAATCCGAAAAAATTTTTTATTTTTTAAACTTTAAACTTAATATGCACATTTGTTAAGCTAATAAAAAGTAACATAGAAAACCTTTTCGAATCAAAACTAATGCATTTTTAGCTTAGTTATGATTGATTTATATGATGCAAGGGTATAGAAATTTTTGTTTTCCGAAGATAGTTTCCAATCTTAGTTTTCAAATAAAATATAGTACTTTAGGTAAACTTAATTTAAATCACAGATTTTTTGAACATTTATTTATATTTAAAAACATTAAAGAAATTTTAGCAATTTTAGCAATGCTTGTAAGTTTTTTATAATTAAGATAGACCCTTGATTAAATATAACTTGTAATAATAAAAAGTAATATTTACTGTATATGTATTTGGTGTTAAGCTTGTTAAATGATTATGAAAAATTATTGAATGCCTCTGAAACCAATTTCAAATTCGAATATAAAATGTTAATAAAATACACTTAGAAAAGAGTAAAACTGTGCTTATTGTAGGAGTTCCAAGTGTACAATATTTTTGGAATATGATGAACATTTTCTAGTAGTGTGTTCGCTTTCAACCGCTGAAGGCAACGCAGCGCACAAACACAAAGGAGGCTGGCCAAAGATGCAGCTGGAGATGGCGATGTCGATGTCGATGTCGATGTCGATGGCGATGGCAATGGAGCTGCAGTTGGGTACGGCTTTGGAGCGACTGCGATAAGAGCCGCGGCGACATTGTCCCCGGCATCGATTTGCTCGTTAGCTGATGAGCAGCACACATGACTCCCGCTCCCGCTGGTGCCGCTCCTCGCAGCGATCCGTCAGGCGAGAGAGCTGGATGCGTCACTGGATGGCGCATGTACCGACGGCAAAACGGGCCCAGAAGTAGGAGAGAAGGCAGAACTTGGCCTGGCCAGAACCGCCATTTTGCCGGAGCCCCGCCTCGCCTGGCACACAGATACGCAGGGGACCCATACAGTCGCACCTCCGGCACAGGGGCATGTAATTGAAGTCGTTTATGAAGGGGAAACAGCTGCAGTAGCCACTGCTGCCGGTCGGCCATCATCATCATCAGCGCCGCCGCAGCACCAATAAAAAGCATGTGGCAACATCATTAACTTCTACTGCTGCCGCTCTCTGTCGCTCTTCTTTTTTTCTTCTTCTGCGAACTCTTCCTCCGAAATTGCCACAGTGAAAGTAATTGCCACTTGCTGTGGCCACAAAAAACCGAACAGAAAATGGCGCCAGGCAACCATTTTGAGAGAGAGAGAGAGAGAGAGAGAGAGCCATGCCAGTGGAGTCCCGGTGCCATTATGACACATGACACTTTGTTTTAAATATGAATGCAATCCCCAGACCCGACCCGATATTCCCAGCCCCGAACCCAACTATAACCCAAACAGATCTCTCGAGGCGACAGCGCGTTCGATTCTTTTCGCATAAATTCACAGCAGGAGGCCGAAACCGAATTGAATTCCGTTGCCTCTTCGGGAATTCAGTCATTTGTTGTGATGGGTGAAAAATTTCATACCTGAAACAGAATTCTATACGAGCAGCAGGTCGCCCTGACGTCTTAATCTGCTGCCATTAATAAACGCCCTCCGTTCCGTCTCCCTCTCTGTCTGACTGACTGTCTGTCTGACTGACTGACTGACTGATAAATAAACTGTATTAATTTATGCGCCGCATTTTTGAGAAAGTTTTCCCTGATGATTATGGTTTGCTTTAGACAAATGCAAATGAGTCCCGGCTCTAGCTCCCAGCTCCCAGCTCCAGCTCCCGGCTCCCAGCTCTCAGTTTGCAGCTCCTCGAAACTGAAACCCGATGAGCGCTGGTGAAACCCAACACCGGGCAGAGCGAGGAAGCCAGGGAATCCAGCCAGAGCCCCAGCCGAAAATGTGAAATACCAGGAATCCAAGTCCTCGCTCCGATCCTGGCCAGCACGGCATGTGGTTGTTGTTTGTGGTTTCTCCTGGCGGGGATCGTGAGGAGAGAGACTGGAGAGGGACTGAAGACGAGGTGTTGCCCCCGAAAAAAGGGGTTTGGGGCGAACGAATGAGAATGCATTTGTCGCAACGCATCAGGCCGTGAATCAAGTGAGACTTAAACGCTTCTGACGCTTCACAATTGGACGCACTGCCACTGGCGGAATATCAACAAAAAACGCATTTAGGGGGTAACAACAGCAGTGTAGATTGAAGAAAAATAATATCATAAAAACAAACAAATAAAGGAAACCAACTGCGGCATGCAGAAGATGCACAAATAATTTCTTATATTAACAAATTAAGACGAGATGTGATTTTACAAGAGGAGATTCTCAATGTATTTTATGTAAAATTTTATTAAACAAGAAAGGCAATGAAATCTGAAATATTTCTCTGTTTAATTTAAACCTAATGTCACTTCTCTTGCTATTATTTTTTAAACTCTTTTTAGGGCCCCTCTAACTCTAAACCCCTGTCACTGGCCACAATGGGGTTTAATTAAAGCGGACCTCAAAATATTTCCCGAATTCGCCGCATCATATTTCAGGTTAATTCGAAAATCGGGCATTTCTGGGGGCCACTTGAACTGCCACACACCTTGATTTCTTGTGGGCCTTGTCTATTTGTTGCCACTTGTGGCAACAACGATCCCTGCCACTTGACAAATGCCGCAACTTGAAAAGCGTTAAATTCGAAATTTTCAATCTGAAATTTCAAATTTCCAATCCAATTTGGAATGTCTCAAGTGCAGAGAGCAGCGCTGGCGTGGAAAGTGATTTCTCCCTCATCCCCGCTCCTCTTCATACATATTGTCAACGGTAGCCGGCAGCGGCTGATAAGTCGTGAAATGTATATGGCTCCGGAGATGGCACCTCCGTGGAACCCCAATCAGGCCATAAAACGGGGCCAAGCTATGCGATCTGATCAACAGTTTATGACATTTATGGACGCAGCATTTAATGGGCGAAAGAACCTTTTATGTGCACCGACCACATATCCATGGCTTACTCGGAGGGTATATACATATAGTGTGCCATATGGCATATATAGTCAGGTTACACGATTTTTCGACAACTTTTTTATGGGCTTTTTATGACTTAATCCATGCCCAAAGGTCCCCCCGATCCGTGAGCAAGACAAACATTGTCCCAAGGCGGGGACTCTGGCCAGAAAAGCGTCATAAACAATCATATTCGTAGAGTCATTCATATTTCTCATATTTTTCGGTTCCCCAGCAGCATTTTTTACATAACAAAGATGGACCGAGGGCGAGGGCTCGGACATCGAGAGTGTGTGGATAAAAATCGTTTAAAATAAATAAACAATTTACATTTTTAATCAATTGTGGATTGTTGCCTGGTTGCCAGGTTGCCAGCACCACCACCACCACCAGCCAACCCACCAATAACCAAAAAAAAGAAGGCAAAAAGTCAAGATTTACAGGCACGATAAAGAGAAGAAAGACAGCTGCCTGAGGATTTGGAGTTGCGGGGGAACAAAGGCCGCCTGGGAGTGTCCGGCGAATCAATAAAATCTCAAAAATCAAATAAAAATTAAATTATAAAGTAATTTTGCATAAGAATTTCACATTCATATTTGGTCGACTCATTGTTTGTCTTGGGCATTAGCGATCGCGTCAAACCACGATCAAATGATTCAGCAGCGCCACCTGGCGCGGACCTATCAAAGGGTATATGCGATTTTAAGACACGGCTTGGTCAGCCCTTAAACCTTAATATTTATATTAGAAATGTGCTTATATTATTATACAAGATATTATTAAAAAAATATAATTTTTTAGTATAAATAATTAAGCCTGTTTATACCTTTCTAGTGCCGTTTATCAACTCACCGTTAATGTATCCGAAAAAGTTTAAGTTAAGTTTTCACGAAAACGAAAAAGAATAACAGAGAGCTGCTAGGCGTAAGCAAATTGTTATTTATATTGAAGAACATAGCGATAAATATTAACAGAGTGATGTTAAGCACCTAATTGTACAGCAAAATGTCCCTGTTAATGTTGATTTGGGAGAAACCCAATTCTTTATAATCTTTTTGAGAGTAATTAAATTTTCTAAAAATAATGTTGTTTTTCTAAGATATTTTTTTTATTTTAAAGTTTGATAAATAGAGTATTATTTTGTCTTTTTAGCACCTGATATTTTTTTAAAGATCACCCATTTAGAGAGTGTCAACTAATACCATTCCATCTCCATCAAAATCTGTGGCAGCTAGATATAATCCCGCTTGGTTGCTTCATTAGAAGGGAACATTCCATACAGGGTATCAAATAAACCCTTACCTTTAGGATCTGTATCAATCGTGGGTGGAGCAACAGGTTGTTTGGAATCCCAGCATAAATCAAGCTCGGTTTCTTCTCGATCCCTGGCCTTTTTTAACGGCTCTTCTCGCCTTAATTGACAGCCTTGTTGTCCGTATGCACGGCTCTTGACACTTTTGTCTTATCGTAACAAATTGCCAATGTGCCAGTGCCAGTGCCCGGGATCCGGCATCCCAGGGGGCCGTCTATGTCCGACCTTCGGTGAATAGCATTCCCGGGTCTTTGTTTTGCATATTGTGGATGGCATCCGTCGAGTAGTTGGAGACCGGAGTGGAGCGACTTCCGCCGTGATCCGAGCCAAGTGTCTCCAGCTTTAAGCTCCCTGCTCGCTTTCTGTATGGGCATTAATCCAATAAATAATTCAATTGTGTCACAAAAATCAAATCAATTGCGTGGGCCATACCGAAACAACAATGCACAAGGCTGGAAATGGAAGTGGAAATGGAAATGGAAATGGAACTGGTACCGGGAAGCGGGGAGCTTAGATGAGGGGGTTTACCGGGGGCTTTACATAATCCCACAGATGCCTGCGAAAGATACAGATACAAATGTGGTCTCTGTGTGGAGGTCGGGTTATCGAACCCAACTGTGAACAGGAACAGTTATACGTAATTACACTATAAGAAATATCAATTATTAATCATCAAGAACACTAATTTAAAGAAACAAATGTGGTAAATATATTTAATTACAAAACTACAAAAATTACTTGTAAAACATGATTAAAAAATGTACACGAATTATTGACAGACTTACCCTCACCTAAATAATAGTTTACCTCTATTTTTCTGCGAGTTTGTCCCCGTCCAGTGCGTCATCCCAGAGTCCGTTCTGAATTGTGATTGAGTCGCCAGATACAATCTGGCCGTGGCGTGAACAATCGCCAATTGCAATGGCAATCCAGATCGAGGGCCACAGTCTCAGCCTGAGTCCGGGCGAACGAACACCAAACAAATGTTTGCCGTGGCTAAAGCAAATGGTTGGCCATTAAACAGAGCCCGACCAAAGCCAAGACTAAACAGCACGGCGCGATTGACAGACAATTTATTGGGCCACAATGCTAATCAAAGGCAAATCACGTTGAACCTGCGGCCCCGCCGCCAAATGACTTCATTAGCCCGGCCAAATAAATTGCTGGGAGACTGGCCGCAACGCTGCGAGCCTCGAGGTTCTCGAGCTTCTCGAGCTGGGGGAATTGAATATGGATTCATGTTTTCAATTGCGACGAGCCCTGCCCTCCTCCTCCTCCTCTGTAGCCCCCTGGAACATCGAGAACGTCTAGAATGTAATTAGCCCAAGACGAGTTGTGAGAACCCGGGAATCGTTCATCGCCATCGGTTGACATTAGCCATCAATCTGGGTCTCAACTCTCGCACAACATTTACAGTTTGCAAGTGTCCGGACCAAGTTTGGTCAGCAATTGTAGTGGCAGTCTTGGTTCTAGTTCTCTTTGGTCTTGTCGCCGATGCTGTGACACCATTTTGGTCCATCCTTCGACTTGGCTAAAGATCACTGATCACTGAGGTTGCGCCACTTCTTGATTGCGCCTCACAAGTACCCTAAGCGAATAATCATTCGAGTAATGATGATGGGTCAGTGATGACATGATATGATCATTATTATACCTCTACGAATAGGGGTTACACATAGGGTAGCTAGTGTTAACAAGAAAATAATATTCAGGGAGAACTATACATAAACCATAATGCTCCTTTCTTTAATTTATTTTAATTTTATCTCAAAGGCTTAGAGGAAAAGTACCTGCCTTAGACTGCGAGGCATCACTTCTCCAAGGCCACCACCTTGCTGACACATAATCTCGGCAGAATTTCCTCTATCCCCAGTTGCTCCACCTTGGCGGGATTCCCCTCTCTAGACTGAGGCTAGATCGCTGCGACTATTGACAGGCCGCGATCATGATCAGTGCGTAATGAGTGTGCTTCGGTTTATCAGCCGTGTCAGTCCCCCGACACTTGGCCAGCGTTTTGGCCATTTCAAGTGCCAAAAAGCTGGCAGACGGCTGTCACAACAGGCGCTAAAACAAACAGGAAAGGCAAAAACGCTAACCAGAACCGAGCATCGGGTTTCGAGCACTGGGAACTGGGAACTGGCAGGCCAGGAGACGGAGTCGAAGTCGGAGACTCGGGCCCTTTCTCATTTCTCCGGTGACTGGCAGGCGGCTGACAGGCGTGCATCATCGGAGAGCCCAGTTCCTGGGCCCGAACTCGGGCGCTGGACCATGTCATGATGCCAAATTGCCGACTTTCGGGCAACGTACATAAATAATGCATTTCTGGCCCGACCACATAGGGAGTGGATGTGGTCGTGGCTGTGGCTGTGGCTGTAGATGTGGGTATGGATGGATGGATGGGTGAGTGAGCTGGACGTGGGGAGTCCGCATGGATTTGGGTCAGTGGTCCGTGGCCCGTGGCCCGTGGCCCGTCGTCTTGTCTCGACTAACAAGTGGATGAACTGCCACTCGCCCGATCTTTTATCTCCTCACCCAGCGAGCTCCGACTCTTTAATTGCCTTCGTCCCGGGGGCAGTTCATTAAGGAGCCTGTCCAGCACCGGCATTTCCTTTCACCTCGCGATAAGATTGTGACATTATTAAATAATAATATTCAATAAATTGCATTAGTTTTCATTAACGAGCCCCGGCAATCGACAATGTCTTCATCTGCCTCTGCATCTTCATCTGCAACTCCTTCTCCATCTGTATCTGTATCTGTATCTGCATCTCCAGCTCTCTCTCGCTCTACAGCATTTAAAGCGCTTTGCTGGAAATTTATGTTAATCGCTTGTTTTACTTTTAATTTCGCACTTAAAATTGTCGCCATGCCGGGCAGAAGGAGGCAGAAGTTCGGCGCTGGGGGGAACCTGGGAACCTGTTCCCGCCTGTAGTTCTCAGTCGCTGGTCCCTCCTAGACCAGCATCTATAAATTTTATCGATCCTCCGTCTCGCTGGCTCCGGGATTTTAAAGCACATCAAAAGACAATAAAATATATCCACAAAATACGCCGAGTACGCGGCTGGGTTAACCTGTTCTCTGTTTCCTGAATCTCGGCTCTTAGTTCTGAGTTCCCAGTTCGGGACTCGGATTTCTTTGTCGCCTGCATTAGCATTACCGTTGCTGTTTCTGTTGCTGTGGCTGTTGCTGTTGCAGGCGACTGTTGTAATTTTAGCATTTTATGTGGCAACAACCAACGCTGGTTGTACTGGCGATCTGAAATGTTTCAGCTAATTGGATAAGGCAATCCCCTACTCGCACCTATCTCCTCCTCGCTCTCTAATCCCGTACTCGAGCAGGGGATGCCGACTTTAATGGCCAAGCCCTCAAAAATTAAGGCACAATTGAAGGTATTCGACACTGGCGAGGGCGGCTTTAATAATTTCTTAATTTAATATGAAAGAGTCCAGAGAAAAATCTTCTCTATAAAAATATGTGTTACATTCTGGAGTAAATGTTACACAAGTTATAATAATATTTATACTTTTATCAATTAAAAAATAATTTAAATTAAGCTCAAGGCGGAATACACAAGAAAATGTAGCTTGGAAAATGTAGCTAGCTTGGTATATGTTGCCAAGAACATGTGGATGCCAAAGGCAATATAACAATAAGATGCGTAACTCCCATACATTTTAATTGTCAAATACATGCTATGTTTCTAAACTGCCGAAATTAGTGCTATTTAATTGACTTTAAACTTAGTATTTTTTACCATTTACTATCTCAAGAATTTTAAATACAAAGCCAATTGCCGAAAAGTACACATTTAATGTGGTTTCCTGTCTGAAAATCGTAACAAATCATGAATTCTTAAATTACTTAACTAATATAATATAATCTTAGGTATCGAAACCCATGAAACCACCCTTGCTGACTCCGATCTGCATCAATGGGTCCGGAAAGCCCGGCCAAATAAATGTCAAGAGCGAAACAAACTTTACACATAAGCCGCATGACAATTTGGAGCTTAAATATCTATTCACTGTGGAGTCGGGGAGGGGGACAGTGTCAGTCATGGGCTTAGGCGTTGCCGTGTGTGTGTTAATCCGCCCACACATTCAGACAGACGGACACACATAACCCCAACTCATTTTAATTGAAAATTGTCAACGGCTTCGGCTCGAGACTCAAGCTCCGACTTCCAAGCTCCGAGCTCCGAGCTCCAAACCACAAACACTTCTAATCAAGATCGGGTCCAAGCTGAGTCGTTGTTGTAGTCCAGTATATCTGCACTTTGGTGGGCGGTACGCCCAAAAAAAAAAAAAAGAAAAATAGTAAAATACATTTGTTGCAGCTGCAGAAATGCGGAAATGTGTGTTGCAATCGGCACAACCTTGGAACAGTTCTACCAGGTCCAGATCTAGGCTTCCTCCAGCCACTGCTCCTTTGGCCCGCGCACACGTAAATTAGCATAAATAGATTTCAATCACTTGGCAATAATTTCATTATGAGAAAGGCCGGAGATCGCTTCGTTTCGGCTCGGTTCGGCTGGATGGAAATAACACGCATGTGCCATCGCAGCTTGCGATCTTTTTATTGATTTTTTCCCAACTCAAATATGGCTTTGAACTTGGACTTTTGCGGCAATGCTCGTAATACACTCCACGCAGGGGGGCAGCAGCAGCTCTGGAGCAGCTGTGGAGCAAGGAGCAGGGAGGAGCAGGTCGGTTGGTCACACGACGGAGACGGAGGCACTCGGGTAACAAACAAACGAAATATGCAAAAGTGCATCCAGGCAAGGAGACGACGGGCCACTTGCTAACAAGATGCCAAACTGGCAACGGCTTCGCATTCGCATTCGGATTCGGATTCGACTTGGCTCCAACTCCTGAACTGGCAAAATATTAATCAGCCATGGGAGCTGGCTCTCAGGGAGTGGAAACGGGGAAGCCAAGAGCAGGGAGCAGGGCAGCCAAAGAGCCGGACAGCAAGTGAGTGGCCGCAGTCAGCATCGAAAACGATTAATTCGCAGCAGGAGACACCTCGCCAATGACCTGCGCACGGTCCAGATGGAGAGATGGAGAGATGGAGATGGCGATGGCGATGGAGATCGGTATGGAGGAGCGGCTGTGGCTGATGCGAGATCAGTGATGGCCAAAACAAAGCAGTGATCGAGTTTTAATTGACCTTGCTGAAGTATTTCAATTGTTTTAAAATTATACTATAACATAACTTGGTAATAAATTAGCAAAAACTTTAATAACATAGCTGTAATGTATTTAAAATACATAAAATATTATATTTGAAACAAAAACCTATATCTTTCATTAATAAACCCCGGTTTCGTGACTCTTTACTACCCATCTCTAAGTAAAGACTGTGTATCTTCGTTCCACTTGGCGGCCAGTTACATCTTTTGGGTCTGAGAATTGAATTCTTCGTTCAACTAATTGCCATCGAAAATGCTGATTGACTCAAATCCCCGAGGACGTTTTTACAATTTACGCAAATCCCTCAAAATTAGAGTTGCCATATGCAAACATTCAAGGCTGTATGGGTTAAGCTTTTTCCTACATTTCTCCCTACCGACTCCAGCAACTGCTGGCTGCTGGCTGGCTGCTCATCATGGCAAATGGTAAAGTCATTTCTCATGTTGCCAAGATTTATGGCTTCCACCTTCTGGAGTCGCATGTGGAAGCCACTGCCGCCGCCGCCGCCGCCTCAGAATGTTGCTGCTGTACGCTGTATGTTGCTGATTTTGCAGCAACACAGGGAGAGAACTCCGAAGAACAAACTGCCATTCGCACTAAAATTGAATTCTGCTCCGTTGCTCGCATCCCGCTATGATTGATCACTAAATTGCACAAGCTTAAGCCCGACGCGAGCCCACAAAACATGATGGAGTTGGAGATGGAGATGGAGATGGTGCCGGCAGGGAATCGGGACTGCGACTGAGACTGGGACTGGGACTGGGATTGGGCGAGGAACGACTCACATTTTTGTTGCATGCTTACAATCAGATCTGTCAGATCAGTTTCCTCTTCTCGCGGCAGAGGATTGCCTGTTCTGGCAGCGTTTTCGGTTGCCTTTTTGGCAGTTTTGTTTTGTTTCGCCGATTCGGCGGCTCCGCTCTGGCATTTATTTAATCCGACTCCGACTTCCATCCAAGATCTCCAAGGAGATCGGTGGGGCTGCAGTGCCGCAGTGACTTGGAGGGCGTGCCGTGGGGCGTTTTATTGTTATATCGACACCAGTAGTTTTGTTGCCCAGTTCCCCCGTCATTTGCATTAAGGCAGCCGCCATTTGCCGAGAGCTCAGGTGATCCCGGTGATCCGCTGGGACCACCGCCAGAAAGCCCATTAAAATCGCTCATTGAAAATATTTTAAGTGTTTTTTTATATGTCATTTTATTGCTGGATGAATGCGATGGGATGCTCTGGGAATGGGATCTCAGAGTGCAGCTCTGTTACAGAATTTGTTTATCGTTAATGGGGCCCCATTTACGATGTGATTCCGTGATGAATATGCCTGAGCATTCACTCAGCCGGACAGTTTCCTGCCTTATCTGGAGGAGCTTCCGTTGGGCGCCGTGCATCGAGATCGAGAGCATCGATCGGCCCATAAAAATGCAAATGCATTAATAATAGTTATAATATCGAATGTGTTAAGCTGCTCCAAATAGGGGCCAGCATTTTCACACCTTGGCGGAGAGACAGTTGGCTGCCTGGCAGCCTGCCTGCTTATGGACTCGATTTCATTTATGGCCAATGCAACAAACTTCCCCCATAAAACGGTTAGAAAGCTTCACTCCGACTTCAACTACACTCCAACTACACTCCAACTCCAAACTCCACTTTGTATCCCAGAGAGTGTGGTGTGTGTGTGTGAAATTAACTTATTGCCTTTTATTGGCAGTATAAACAACTTGGCAAACATTTCTCAGCCGGGCCATTTGTTATGGAGCTACTTGTCCAACCGGAAATGCGACTCTGGCGGCACTCTTCCCAGAATCTCCTTGGAGAGAAAGAGCTCGATCCCCGGCCCGATTCCGATTCCGAATACGAATCCGATCCGAATAACGATCACAATCCCGAGCCCTTGCTTTCTTAGCAATCGCAATGAACCCAAAAAAAAGAGGCTGGCAGAGTGGAGAAGCGCCAGCAAACTCCTGGCCTAAAATTTGCATACGTAATGCGGTCTTAGACACAGGGAAACTGAGGGAAAAAGTCGCCAGCTTAACTCGGAAGGTTAATTTACACGAAAGGTTTTTTTTATTCCAAATAAATTACTCAAAGATACAGGGGAAAATGGAGATTCAAATAATTCGAAAACTTCTTTTCAAAATGTAAGAGAGAAGTTACCTTTAATCTCTCCAGAGCTCCCTTTTAATACTTTAATAGGTGGTAATACATTTTTTAGGATGTTTAAACTTAAAAAAGAGAGGAATCAAATTAAATTAAATTAATGACGGGTCTAGGAATAAGAAAATTCATAACTTGTCTCATTTTTAATGGTAATAATTTATAATCTGCAAAAGGCATACGGAAATTTAAAAGCTCAGCTGAAGTACCTTAAATATTCATATGAATTAAAACTCTTTTCGAATTATTTATACCGTTAATAGAATAATATTTAAGTGTTCTCAAAGGTGTACAATAAATATGATATTTTTCTATTTATTCATTTTGTTCATTGCATTTTTTTCAATCATTTTTTCCTTATCAATTTCAACCAAAAGCTCTATTTTCTAAAATACGACTTTATTCTTATTTGTCAGTGCAGGCAAGTAAATCCCAGATGCTCCCAGTAATAGAAGCATTCGGGCATGGACTGGTTCCGGCTCCCAGCTTCCAAGAGCTTGAACAACGCTGCTCAGCTCCCATTTGCATGCCGCACTGCCAATGGCCTAGAGTTGTTCGTGTTCGCTGATGCTGATGCTGCTGCTGCTGCTGCTGCTGCTGCTGCTGTTGCTGCTTCTGATGTTGCTGCTGCTGCTGCCGTTGCTGACCTAACAACATGTTGCTGATGTACCCAAAGGGGGTGGTGGCCGCAGGAGAGGTGCAGTGGGAGGAGCAGCCCCGGCCTGCCTGGCCGTGTGTTGCGATGATATCTCTCTTAGTGCTGGGGAGATGCTGCAGGATGCAGCATCCAGCAACAGCACCTTGTGGGTCACTAACAGCGCGAGTTGCGGCGACTGCGGTTGCCGTTGCTGTTGCGCGCATTTTAATTGAATTAACATTTTTACTAGTGTAATGATTTCAATTAGTTTGCACCTCGGCATGTATTGTCAGGCTTGCAGACAATGTTGCTGTTGGTGCTTGTGGTGTTGGTGTTGGTGTTGGTGCGGCTGCTGCAGTTGCGGTTACTGCGGCAGGAGACCCAACATTCTCCCGTCTGCTGTCTTGATCTCGATGTGCCTTGCCTGCCTCCTGCTCGATTTGGCTGCCGGCTGCTCTCCACATTTGCATTAATTGCTTGTTGCTGTTGCAACTGCTGCTGCGACTGCTCTTGCTGCGACTGATCTTGCTGCGACTGTTCCTGCTCCTGCTGCTGCTGATGCTGCACGTGTTTGTTTTCTGGCATTGTACTCGTGTTTGGCTTACTAATGGCTTAATAGTTTTATTGCCGCATCGATTTGCATTCGAGTTTGGTCAGAAGTCGAATGCCTTCGAGTGGCTTCCCCTTTTCTTATTTTTCTTATTTTTCCGCTGACCCCAATGAGGACACATTCTTTTTCTTTTCCCTTTAAGCAGCCTCCCCCTCCCTGTGGCCGCCGATTGTCAACTTGTCGCTCTGTGTCATTCGCCGGCTTATCTGGCCAGTCGCATTCATTTTCGATTTTATTTCTGCCTGCCTTTTGACATCGCCTGCATCCGCCGATCTCGCCCAGCGGCCTGCGTCGGCGTTTGCTAAAAGCCCAGGCCCAGCACTGATAACAACGAGAGATGCACTGGGAAAAATGGGTTTGACAAAGGGATTATCTTTAAAAAGGTTACAAGAAATACAAACAAAGGTTAAAGTATATCCTTAGGGTCTTAAATCCTTAAATCCTTAATTCTTGCTTTAAACATTTCAATAACCAATTGTTTTTGTCTAAAGACAACGAGAAAGCTTTTCAGAAAAATTCACACAAGTCAGACTTTGGAATCTGTGATAATAATAATAATAATAATATATTTATAGTTACTTTGATTAGCATATGTCTTAAAATAGACATTAAAGTCCAGCATCCTGGCAATATAAATAAACGAGTGAGCAAGTCCTTAGCACTCATTTAAGTTAATTTTATTCGCAAGAGGCAAATTGAGACACATAATGTACACCCCTCTAGTAAATATCTATATCAAAAGTAAGAAAAGAACATGTTTTTTTGTGGGACATTGAACTTGTAATTAAACCACATTAACCTTAATTTGCTTACATTAGGGGTGCGGTGCTCGCGTGCAGTGAAATTTTGCTGAGTGCAGCCGCAGAGAGCTGCACACTGGCATCGGCATCTTTGCTGGTTGGTCCTGGCGGGCATGCATTAACTTTAAGTGTAGGTTACTGATAAGCGTGCCTCGGCATTGGTGATGCATCGCCATGGTCATCGTCCACCCGATCCCGATCCCAATCCCGAACCCCAACCCGAGCCCGGACCGTGCCCCTCCTGTTTTGTGCCACTTTTCGGGCCCTACATCCACAATCCGCCGCGAAACAAGTTTGTGCTCTGAGTCTTTTGTTTTATGCGCTGCTATTTTGGTTGTTTTTCTCTGTGATTTTGGGGCCAAATCACTGCATATGCATAAATAAATGCGATAAGGCCCCCCTCTTGTGCTCCCCCTCCTTTGCATATTTGTCGATTTGTCGTTGTCCCTCATTTCGTCGCTTCGCCTCCCGGCAACCCTCATCTACAACCACATCCACATCCACATCCACCGGATTCCCCGCCATGACATACGATGTGTTGGCGCTGCAATTCCCCCTGATGGGGAATACATTAAGAAGTTGGACTCGGTCTGCGACTGCGACTGGGACTGGGACTCCGCTCCGCTAAATTGATATTCTGGTTTTTGGGCTTGTCGCTGCCTTGCTGCTCTTGCGCTCTTTTCATTGCCAGAGCATAAAACTCGCACAAATCAGCGTTAAAAATTAATTGCCGGTTATTATCGTGGATTATTCATAATTTATTCTAAGCTCGAGCTGCAGCAGCAGCAGCAGCCCGCATTCAGATTCGCGGCAAAAGTTATATGCATTCGTTATAAATTAAGTTCAACTCGTAATTATGGTCATTTGGCAAGTGTTTACTTTGCGCTTAGACCTGGGCGTGACTTCCATTTGTCTTCATAACAAAGGTGCGCAGGGGAGCGCTCATTTGCATAAGAGAGCGGAGGAAGTGCATTTGGGCAGTCGGGATCCTCAAGCCACCAGCCACCAGCCACCGTCCTTCCAAAAATGTCAGAAACACATGTAATGCGCCTAATTACGAGTGCAGGCCTGCCGAAAGTGGCTCGGAAATCGGGGCCAGAACTGCCAGGCAGTTGGCAGGAGGAGACTTCAGGTCAGGAGGGGATCCCAGTTGGTATTATTTTCTAAATTTATTTGGAGGTAAATACTTCTTTAAATGAAAAATTGTAGGCTCCTGTCCTTAAACTTGGTTTTCGAATAAAGAACATTTTGATAAGCATTCAAGTGTTTTTTATCTGAATTTCCCAATAATTTGACGCCCAAAATCCGCTCCTGGCTAACAGACTCGCCTCAGCTTCTGCTGTCCCTGCCCAGCGATCAATAAAAAGCTGGCAGGCTGAGTCATCTCCTGCCGCCGCTACTTGCCCCGACCATCGTCGAGTGGCTGAAAAAAAAAATAAAAAATAAAAGCAGAGCAAAGCCAAAAATGCAGAAATTTATATGGTAACAACTTCGAGGAATTTGTCAAGCCAAGAAGATGGAGAGATGCTGAGGAAGCCGCATGCGAGGAGGCCTTGCATTGTCTTCAACCCGTTTCGATTCGTTTCGCTTCGTGTGGACTCGTTCTTGGGGTCCATTAAATGGCCAACAATTTGTTTTGGGCAACTGTCACACGAGTTGGCACAATTGCAGCTCAGCCCTGTCAGCTTTGGGCCCTTCACTCTCTGTGTGTCTGTGTGTGTGTATCTCCTTTCCCTGCGAAAACTTAATTAACTCGTCGCTGTCTCATTTGGGCCGTCACATTTGCGAGTTGCCTTTCTTTTCTTTTCTCCCCCCAAAACCGCATTGCGACGATCATTTGAAATGCGTTTTGTCATCTCAAATTACGGACTGTCATGGACTTGGACTTGGCCTTAACTGTGGGTGGCTGAAATGGGAAATGGATGAAAGTTGGCGGCATTGGCAAAGGGAAAAACATAGTATCTGTAGTCGCTGAAGCGCAAAACCAACTCACTGAGCTTTCTTGTTTGCCCTTTCGCTTTTGCATTGCATTGCGGTTGCATCGAATTTCGCGCACTCGCCGCCATCCGGGCCACTTTGCACTTACTTTGGCCAAATTGTAAATTATTTGCAATTTCTCAATTTGCAAATTGCCCAAATTAGCCACAACGAGGACAAGGGATACGGGATAGGGGACACGGGACACGGGACACTGATCACTAACCAGCGGCCACTGGACAGCAGTTGGCATTGGCACCCACCCAGGAGGTGATGGTCATGCCATTGGTCGCAACATTTTGATGGCGCATGCGGCATTTATGCTGATTATGTTGCATATAAATTCTTGCCCCTTCTCCGCCATCGCCATCGCCATCGCCGTCGCAGAATGTTTACATGCGAACGCATCGTTGTCCACATCCAGGTCCCCACTCTTCACTGCCTCTCCCGGCTGCGGTTCATAAATTTTGCCGCTGCTCCGACTTTAACTCGTTCAACGCACTGCAGCCAGGCAGTTGGAACAGAGTCTGGAGACTGGAGACTGGCCAACAAGGAGGCCCAAACAAAGGCAGGAGAGGACGTCTCAGGGCAAGCGAACAGGCCAAAGTCAGAGGAGGCTCCACTTCAAGAAATGCCTGGGTGATGGCTTTGATAGTTTCTATATTTATTAATAGATATTTTAGGAATGCTTAATCAAGTATACTTTCTTAAATTATTATCTAAATATAATTTAGAGATTATAAAGCACTTTTACAGAAATTTCAAGGATACAAAATCAAGTATACGTACTTAAATTATTAT
>JAEIIH010001381.1:0-11484 GCA_018904745.1 Drosophila orosa
CAATTTTAATGATGTAACCC
Source organism: Drosophila orosa (assembly GCA_018904745.1). Lineage (NCBI taxonomy): Eukaryota > Metazoa > Arthropoda > Insecta > Diptera > Drosophilidae > Drosophila > Drosophila orosa. The sequence goes on from JAEIIH010001381.1 coordinate 21, forward strand.
CTTATCAAATTTCGAAAAAATGGCTAAAATTTTGTTTTCTGCCGGGCATATTTAGATCGATTCAGATTTTAATGCTGATCAATAATATATATGCTTTATAGGGTCGGAAATGACCCCTTCACTGAATTTTAAGCATCTGACTGAAATAATGATACCCTGACAGAGTAAAAAACAGACTTTACACTCCCAAAATAAATTCCTGCTAAGCAAACAACTGGGAAATAATAAATAAAAAGCAAAAACATCTGTCCAATGGTACCAGTATTTATATCTATATATATAAATATATATATTTAAGCAGGTTTTATGTACATATACTGCAATAACACAGTCAAAGTCAAGGCGTGTCACTTTATCTCTTATGACATTGGCACATTATTATGTTCGAAATATGCCGTGGAATGGAAATGGAATGCCATAAAAATTGCAGTTTGCCGGAGTCGCAAGATTTGCCAGAGATTGTGGATACTCGGAGAGCTTCCAACAGATAAAGGTGTTGTCCAGTCCCGGCTTGGATTGGATTGGATCGTGGTGCGTGTTCCAGGGCAATGGAGTCAGAGGTGAGTTAAGGCTTAAGGCTGCTCGCAGCGCCATAAATCAAAGAAACTGCTGCCACTCCCCAAAGGGAGGGGGTGCTGCCTTTGCTCACAACAAATATTCAAGGGAAATACAATCGGCGAAATGTGCATAAACAGAAATTTATTAAGCGTCAAATATGGTGAGCCAGCGGAGACTGAGTGAGGTGACGATTTGTTTAAACTTTTCAAGCCCAGATGATGATGATGGGGCAAACAAAATGCCTGCTGTCCAAGCATAGCCGGCTTGAGTTTTGAATCCATATATGGCCATCACACGTACACGCAGTATTAGTTAGCCAAACTCAAGCCTCAAGCTTCGAACAGGGAGCAGGGAGCGCACACACGGGGAAACACCTATAGACACAACGGCAAGATGTGCCTGGCCTCGGGACTGGAGTTGCTCCGCGGGGTGAGTCATCTCCCGGCGCGACGTTACGCTTGGAACGGACTTGCGAACCATCGAAATTCACTGGAGCCACAACAGCTATGAAAACGAAAATGAAAACGGAAAAAATGGCATTTGGAAATGCAATCGCTGAAAGAGGAAACCAGTTTATGATTAGAAGCGTCTACTCAGTCCCAGGAACACATTTCCAGGTGATTCATTCACCGGATTTATTCAGCTGAAATTCGAGGAGGTCTGTGATATGCCTTCTTCATTCTTCATTCTTTGTAAAAGCAGAAATGAAAACATTCACGTAATTCGTGGAAATACACGGCCTGAGAGTAAACTTGGCCAAACCTTATCTTATCTGCAGTTTGCCCTCTCGGGGAATTTTCGCTTGTTTATGCAGAATGGAATTTTCGATAGCGTAGAGAAATCGCAACGCAGGGCAAACATAAGCCAGAGAAGCACAAGAGGAGATACTGCACTCATCCCTCCGATATCGGGGGGTCTTCAATGAGAAAAGGGAAAGTAAATGAGGACATTACTCACCACCCAACATGTTTCTATAGGCACTATCCGTTATTGCAAATACATGCGGAGGCACTTCGTGTCGCTTTATGCCCTTGTACCGCTCCATTATCTTTTCGGTGTAGATGGGCAGCTTCTTGTACGGATTAACCACAACGCAGAAGAGACCGGAATATGTCTGAAAAGGAAAGGAATAAGTTTACAATCAGTTTATAATAATATTTAGTTATAAAAGCTTAAATACATTCATATCAAGACTTGAATAATTTACAAACTTATTGAATGATTAAGCTTGAGTTCACTAAAGGGAATATCCAAAGAAACCCACAATATAAAGAACAGTAACAAACATATCAAGGAGAGTTAAACCCATTGATCTTACTGCGAGGAATATCCCCTTTCCAGGGTGATCATGATCAGGGGGCATATGCTGGGCATTGTGTGGGGCTTGGGATAGCGACTGCCTCCGACCGGCGACCAGCAACCGGCTGATGTTCAGTGGCCTAGTTTGTGTGGCCCAAACGCACACACACACTCGCGAGCGCCCGGCTATCTGGCTAACAAGACATGTGCTTTAAAGTTGGCCAGCACCATAAACAGCGAACGCATGTAGCTGTATCCGCCGCTGAATCTGTATCCGAATCCGTTGGTGGTAAGGTATCTATCGAGCGGCAGCCTACATAACTGCGATTGCGATTGGAGCTGGGGCTGCGGCGTGGGCACTAAGTATGCGGCTTGGCTGTTTGTTGTACCATTTAAATATTCAAGCGAGCATTAAATGCGAATGCTGCAGACCTGGCAGAGAGCCTCCGAGGGGCTCGGCCCACGCAGATCATCGAAATGGAAAGTACCCCGGCTAGAGAAAAGCTCTTCAACTCTTCAACTCCAGCCAGCCGGAGGGAGGGGAAGTGACTCAGTGACTCGGGCCCGGAGAGCTCTTTCGCCCCAAAAAATCCACAACAAAATCACGTCTTGCCAATCAGCTACGATGTGTGTGTGCGTGTGTCAGGCATCCAAAAATGGCATAAGAAATGGTTTTTTGTTGTTTATTTTTCGGTCTCTGTTGTTTCTTTGCTGTTTTTGGCAATCGTTTAGAAGTGGCCGTCACTCGTGACGCTGTTTGCTCGCTCGCTCCTGAGTCACTGCCTCGCTGCCCCCTAAATCTCTGAATCTATGCTGCTCTGAGTCATTATCCTGGCGAGTGGTGCATCTGAGCCTGGTGCACATCATCAATCACGACGGCCTGCCCTGATCTTGAGCCTCGTATGGCCAGATTGTGAAATGTATGCAAATTCAACGACGATGGCAGGGCAATTAAGTGGACAGAGAAATTTATTCTCTTGAAAGAGGGGTGAGTCTTAAGCGCAAACGTGGAATGCATATCAATGTGGTCCCAGAAAAAGTGCTGATCTCCAGGCGTTTGGAGAGGAATTCGGAACTGAAACTCCATTAGATTGGCAGCCATTCTGGCCAAATAAGTCGCCAGAAATCTCGGGCATTTAGTGGATCCGCTTTCGGACTCGGCTTTCGGGCCTTATGTGGTCAGCAGAACGCGTTGCAAGCGGAGCAAAGCAAACAAGGGCAAACGCGATGATGACGACGCCGACGACGAAAAAACAAAAAAGCTAAGGCGGCGCCTTTTATGTTAATTACGTGGTGCCCGAAGACACCTCTGCTGTCCGGTCCGCTCCGTTGCCCGACAACCCCTTTGGCGCCGGCTATTAGTGCCAATATTTGTAAGCAAATTGCCCGGCTGATATGCGGGAATATAATTTATCTGCCACACAGTGCACGCACCATGTGGCAGGCGGCACATTGGCACCCGCCCGTGGCCGACATTCGAATCTGGCCGAGTCCAACTCGAGTGCCACAGCAATCCCGCACTAATCTGCCACCCGAGATGCCGTCCGCATCGATTCCCTTGCCATTTCAATTAGCGAATCCCAGTGGCAGTTAGTGGCAGAATTAAGCGAATTAAGATAGCACCAGCCAGAGCCAGAGCCCCCCAGCAGCTGCCAAGTCGCCAACGTCATCCGCTTGTCGCCGCCGCCGTTCTTTTGGCATCGAAAATAAATATTAAACATCTAGGTTATATCATTTTCTGATGCGAATTTGTATAGAGGAAAGCACGTTTCGAGATAATTGTAAACGCTGCACAATCGTCAATTTAGTCATCAGCAGAAAACCGAGAATTAAGGTCGTTGAGATATGAAGTTCAGTTAGCTGGCATTACCATTTTTATTGGCTTTTAATCTGAGATTATTACAAACCTTTAAAGGTCTTGAATTTGATATTAAAATAATGAATACAAATGCCTCATTTCACTATTTTCTGTTGGCTGAAAGCTGAATTTCGCTATTTTGCGCCTTGACTGCACTTGAGCAATTGCACCCAGTCACCCGGGGGACATAAATCAATTAATTGCACCAACAACGGCCAACAAGTTGCAAATGTTTTGTGGAATATACATATTTCAAACCCAATTACGCTGGCAATCGAACGGAGCTGGGAGGAGGACACTGGGCCACGACTGGGATCACCATTTCCCGCCCAAATCAATTCGCTCTATGTTTTTCGTGTCAAACAAATTGGCCATATTTGCTGTGGTTTCCAAAAGGTGTTGACAATTTGATTTGCATACAGACAGGGCAGTGAGCAGTGAAAACTAGGTGTTAGCATTCCTAAAGGTAGCTCTAGATCTGTTCAATTCAAGGTGGCATTAACAAAGTCCTATCCTTGGCTAGAATTCCTAAACTTTTTAAACAACCAACCCATACTAGAGGTTTCCCTTACCGGGCACCCACTGTGCTCTACGTTGTGCGTTTGCGTGTGCGCCTCCCGGTGCAATAATCATTCTTCTTGCCGACGACGCATATTAATTAAGCTACATGCTACCGGCAGTCAGCAGCTGCCGCACGAATTAATTTAAATGAAATTTAAAAGTCGAATTAGATGTCAACAAATTATAATAATTATGCCGTTAAACGCAGCGCCCACAGCTCTGACGCCGTCTTGTTCCCGCCGCCACCCCCTGCGCCTCTCCCACTCTCCAAGGCGGGCCGTGCAACAAGTTAGCGGTTTGGGCGAGAGCGCGTCAGCAACAATTGGCAAGCGAATTAAGTGGGGCATCGGGAGAGAAGGAGGGGGGGGGGGAGGGAGGTAGAGGCGGTAGGAAAAGAGGGCGAACAAAGTGCGTGGCATGATTGTGTAAATTGTAAACTGGCGCACAAAATTGGCCGACAACAACAAGCGGCAAGAGCAGCAGCGGCAAAGACAATGCTAAGTGCGCTGGAGCATAGCGGCCAACAACAATGTAAACAAATTTAAAGCAGTTTGCGCCCACATCAAAAAGCAGCAAAAACAACAGCAACAGCCGTTTTGGGCTTTAAATTAAAACTCCCAAAGCGTCGCGAGAGCGAGACAGCGGAGGCAGTGAGCAAGAGGCACAGCGATAAGTAGCAGGCACAGTACATAAAATATGTAAAAAAGCGGCACATAATTTGTTAAAAAACAATAAAAGAGAAGCAAAAGAAAGAGGAAAACAAGCCGCAAACGAACCTGCCACATGGCGGCGGCGAATGACAGAAGAGGCAAATGAAGAAAGAAGGCGCATGGGCGCAAAGGGGAGCAACAAACACCCACGGGCCCAGCGAGCAAGCAGCAGCAGCAGCAGTTGAAGCCAAGTAGTTTGGCAACATATTTGCCCAGCAACATGTTGCCAGCAAATGTTTCTTCGGCCTGGGGATATGCTTGGTGACGAAAGACAAGCAAAACGGATCCTACTACTATCTACTAACTAACAAACTAACTAACTGGGATTTAATTTAATTGAATTAAGAAATTAAACGTTTATGAAGATAATATGTATATTGAACATGAAATAGCTCATAACTAAGCAAAAAATGCATTAATTTCTATTCGGAAATTATTAGTTTATAAAATCTGCATACTGCATTTAAAATTATTAAAAATTAAAATTTTTGCCAATTTTTGACAATTTTAATGATGTAACCCCTTATAAAATTTAAAAAAAATGCCAAAAATTTTTTTCCTGCTGGACATATCTAGATCGATTCAGTTTTCGATGCTGATCAAGAATATATATGCTTTATAGGGTCGGAAATTACTCCTTTACTGATTTCCAAGGTTCTGACTTCAATTATAATACCCCACAAGGGTATAAAATCATAATCTCTTTTATTTATTTATTTTTCAAATATTTCAACGTCATACAAAAAAACCGAATAAAATTGTAAGTAAACTTGAAAAGTAACCACAAATTTCCATCTAATTTTGTGTTATCAGAACCGATCGTTCCCCAAAGAGGACTCTAATTTATTTAAGTGCCGCCCAGTAAGCCCAGAATGCTCATTCTGATAAGTTTGGGCAGCAAATTTATCACCCTTTTTGGGGAAATAAGTTATGTGACTGGGTAAATCGAAATCAATTGGAGCTGCAATTGAAGACGCTAACTTAATGATTTATACACAAAAAGAGTGAACGACAACAAGGAGAAGCAGTGGATGGAATTTATGGAATCGAATTCAAATGCGCCTCATGAAATCGGTTTCCGAAATTAACTCGTTGCTGACTTTCAGCTTTTGGCGAATTGTGTGGATTTGTCCAGAGGAAACGCTTTTGGCATGCCAATTAGCAGCAGCAGCAGATCCCCAGGAGGAGGAGAAAGGGAAGTCATAAATCCCATAAACGAATGCAACCAAAAAAGACCTGTGTGATTGGCTTCAGAGTGTCAAATATTTGCGCTGCTTTTTGAATAAATATACATTCAGATGAGGAATACTCTCCTCCGCCGACTTTTTAAAGGGAAGCCAGCTGTTTACTCAGCGCCATCATCATCATCATCATTATTACGCTCGCCGCGTCACATTGCCGGCAGCTGGCACAGCGGAAACTTTTCCGGCGGCCAAGACAAACATTCCCAACTTACGCCTACTAATTCTAGTTACTCACATAGATCAGGCCAGAGTAGTATCTGTCCTTGATGTTGTGCAGCACGGAGGCCTCGTTCAGGCACGTCAGCTCGGCCATGTCCTCGACTTTGTCGAACTTTGGCGGATTCATCTTCTGTATGTCGTCGCGTAGGATCATCACCCGCTTGCCGGTCTCGGCCAGCTCCACCTCGACCTCGTCGCCATGCTCCCGCTTGATGCTGGCGGCCACGAAGCCCTGCAAAGAAAATAAAAAGACTTGGTTAGTTGTACATTCTCTGGGATCTGTGATTTGGGGTTGGGGTCTAGAGAGAGGGAGATAAACAATTCGTCTGTGTGCCATTCGTTCAGCTCAGCGGGTAGGCGATAAACACAACAAGTGCAACACCAGATATTCAGATTCAGATTCCTATTCCGATGCTGTTGCCGTTGCATGCGCTGCATGAGTCAAGCGCCAGAAGAAGAGCCACTCAGCCTCGCGCTCTCCGAGGGCACCACAACTGCACCCAGTCAAGTGGCCAAGGCAGACAGAAGCACCGAGCCAACAGAACAACGGGAGGCAGATGCAACTGTCTGTCTGTCTGCCTGTCTGCCAGCCTGTCCCCTGCTCATCTGCCTATGTGCTCCCCTGTTCCCCATCTAGTGTCTACAATCCGCAGCAAGTTCAAGGCGCTGCATCTGACTTTAAGGGGCTTACAACAAGGTTTTTGGTACTGAACTGCTAAGACTGTAATTAAACTATAACTAATTCAGCCAGTGAGTCACCGGTGAGGTGAGGCTTCTTGGGAATTTCCCCTGCCCAGGAATCTGCACTGCACTCCACCAAATTCAACGGAACACAAACACACGTCTTGAGAAAGCTGCGTCAACATTGGAAGCTGTGCTGGGCCTTCAATTAGAAGTCAAGTGAAACGGCAACAACAACAATGGCAAGCAGGGAGCATGCCGCGTGCAGCAGGCAGCAGGCAGCCCGGTGCAAGCGGCACATTGACATTAATCAAATCAGGGGCAACCCGTAATTCAGTCATTAAAGGGTAGAGAGTGAAGTGCCGCCGCTGCAAACCAGAAATGCATTAAAACCAACAACTGTACTGGAGAGTTGTAGCGAGGATAAAGGGGGAACGGGGCCAGCAGCAGCAGCAGCAGGAGGAGCATCTGTAACGCATCCCAGCCCGGACCGGGTCCATTAAGTTAAACACGCACACGCCCCAGCGATCAGATTCGGAAAAGCCGCGACGTGCTCTTTCCCTCGACGGCTGCTTGGCCTGAGGACCGACTGTGTGTTGTGCTGTGTTGTGTTGTGTTATCTTGGCGCTTTTCCGGTACCAGAGATAAACAGTCATAAGAAAGTCGTTATTCTCGGGGCGGATATGACGGATGTGAAGCCATTTGGACCATGTAACGAGTGCATTTAAATGCCCAGCAATTAGGCGTGCAATCAACACTATTAAACAGTCTCATTCCTCAACACATGGTCATAGCGAATTTCCTTGGAAAAGTTTAACCAAATGATCGACATTAGGGGAATAATCATTAGGCAGTGATTTACCAATATTCGAGTGCCTTTTCGCATTTACTTTCGCTGTGCCAAGACTCATTTCTGGGGCTGTTCCGCCTCCGCCTCCCACCAGTTGCCGACTGCCGCTGTCAGCCCCGTGAAACATTTGCACATAAAAACGTTTGACAGTTTGGACACACCACATACAAGACTTTACGACGGCAAAAAATACGTCGAAACGATGAATAGGAAAATGGTGTAACTGCTCCGCGCGGATTGGTCCATGAATCACGATTCCGGAATGCCCACAAGAGATGAATTGGAGTTATTGAGCCAAGGAAATTAGCAAGAGGCAGTCAGCCAAGTCAATCGGCAGCGAGGCAGCGAGGAGGAGAGCTGGGGCATATGAGGTCATCAGTCTCGGATTCTCTCGCGAGCATCGAACATTCCGGGCAATCGATGGAGCGAAACCAAAGAAAATACAAAGCAACACCTACGAGAGCAATTGATGATGGGGCTAGGGCTGGGAACTGGAAGGAACAAAGTCAAGTGTAGTAGCCCTCGCCATCCTGATTCCCGTTATTATTGGTAACCTTGAACTTGCCCAGGGTTCCTCCAACGACAGCGATCTATATTTGCACTCATTATTTACTCTGGCATTGCGAATGGTTTTCGCCAACTCGACTTGTTTACGTTTAACCGAAAATGAACAACTGGAATGGAATGAATAATGAATACGCTCCTCCTGCTCCTCCTGACGTAATCCAGAGGCGAACGAGATGGATGGTGGATGGAATGTACGTATGGATGGGCCCATAACAATTTGTTACTCTTTTATTTTATTCCTTCGCTTAATCGATCAACGCATATTCATGTGTGTACCCACACACACACACACACTCGCCGCGGAGGAGAGGGTAAGAAATGTATATTACACATTCGACATACGTGATACGAGATACGAGGCGCAGGTTCGTTGACCGTAAACCGGACGGTGGAGAGTCGAAAGCTGGCTACGTTTGTCGTCGTCGTAACCGAAAAGACACACACACACACTCATTGCCAGAACCGAGACCAAGAAGCAGGAGGAGCAGAGCAGGGAGAGTGGGAGTGGCAGTGGTCACAAACAAAGTCCAAAGTGGTTTCTGTTGGTTATAAATACGAGTGAGACACAGACACGCTCGGATATATCAACAAGCGATATCGTGCGCCAGTGTGGGTGTGCGGGGACGGAGCCGCGGAGACCCTTAATGATCGCCGGTCGTTACAATCGATTCGATTCCCTGGGCATGACGAAGGTTAAGCCGACTTCAATTTGGCTAACAATACGAGAAGTTTCGAGGCTGCTTTAGGGGATCAGGAGCTGAGGAGCGTCCGAAGAATCAACCCCCAAGATAAGAAGAGATTTTGGGGAAAGCCAGAGGAATTATATATGATATAACCGTGTAGAATTCAAGCCGATATCGTTCATGAATCGCCTCGACTCGGCTCGACTTTCTGTGCAAATACTACCATGAATCATGGGCCTGAAATATCAAACCCACAAGACTTGAGCAAAGTATCGCCGGTGATCAGTAAACAAAATTTGGTCACCAACAAAGGGTCCCTTGTTGGTTCCCACCTCACAGGTAAATAGATGGATTTGGATAGCGACACGTACGCCGACTGGACTGACATCCAGCGAATTCCCCTTGCATTGCGCAAGTTGGAACAGTTGCTGGAAGCGACTGAACGGAGTGTTGACACAATTGGCGAATACCCTTTTGGCCGGGTTCGAGTTCGGGTCCGTTCCCGTTAAACTGTAGCTGTGGCTGTGCCTGTATCTGCCTCTGTCTCTGTATCTGTATCTGCTGGGCATTCCAGTGGAGCAACAGTTTGTGTGCTATATGCAAATTTCTTTACATTTCTGCCAGTCTCATGTGTCAGTCCCTCAGCCTTTTCGTCTTTCTGGCGGTACCACCAACCGACTGACAACTCATGACAATCGAGCGCGTTTGCGAAGCCGTGCCGTTTCGTTTCGTATTTTGTGTTTTTATTTCTTGACTTTATCTCTGGTGCCGCTGCCGCTGCTGCTGCTGCTGCCTTTCGGTGAGATTCCATTGTAAAGCAAATGTCTGTTTAAGTGATCGCGTAATTACACAAAAATGTGAAGTTGTTGGCTTTGTTTTCGTCGTTCTTTTTATTATGTATTATGTGAAGTCACCCAAAAGTGCTACCATTCTATTATCTCTGGCAAATAAAGCAATTACCCAAGTGCCAGAGTCGGAGGAAGGGGGCAGGCAACAGGCGGCCCAGCCGTGGCCGCTAATTTTATCTGTTTAGCTTTATGGCCTTAAAATTAGGGCTGAGCGAGAGGAATGCAGTTGAATGACACCTGAAAGAAGTCATCTCCATCTCAACTGAGCAGAGGGAAACAATCAAAATTAGCAAAACAAACGGCCAGCTTTGTTATCATCCCGCTGCCCCAGCAGCAGCAGCCAGCAGCAGTGGGCGCAGAAGCCTCTTTGGGCCAAGCTCTGCTCGCTTCCACGCTCGGAACGCTGCCACACACACGCAGATCGAACACACAAACACCCGGCCAGAGATTAAAAACTTGTTTGGCCCGTTCCCGGTTCCCACTCTCTCGCTCTCCCCATATCTCTGGCGAGGAGTGAGTCAGTGAGTCGGTGAGTCGGGTCTTGGCTTTGGTCTGCATGCAAATTGGGAGTACGGAGCAGGGCCGTCGCGGATTTGACCAATTCAACCGTTAAATCCCCGCTGGCCAACTAATGCGGTGATTTCAGCATCCACGCATGAATCAGCGCAGAGCAGCGCTGCGTCGGTCGTCGTCGGATGTTTACTCAATTTTATCACCGCGGTGTGAAAGTAATGAAAAATTCGAAGAAGTTGTTTTAGTTAACCGAATTTTATAAAAATAAACGCCATTGCAATCGTGATTCATGCCTCAATCGATGACTGAGGCAGCCTCTGCGATAAGAGTTCGAAACGGGGGGACAAACAATGCGAAAACTGATTAGAGTTACGGGCGAACTTCCTTAGCTCGAACCTGGCAGAACCGATTACTACATGTCTGGCTATTATTATTTTAAATAATATTAAAAGACAGTACGCGGAAAATGATTAGAAAAGCACTCAAACTGAAAACTATAAGTCCAGGAATTAGTGTTTGAAATTGATTAGACTTGCAGTCGAACCTCTTTAGATGGAAATATTAAAAATAAAGAATATAAACTAATTTCTGGAAACCGAGTTTGGAATTTTATCATAACTAAGCCAAAAATGCACTAATTTTTATTTGGAAAGCTTTTTTAAGCTAGTTTTAATTGGGTTAACAATTTTGCATACTAACTTTAACATTTTAAAATATTAAAATTTTTCCCACTTTTTGACAATTTTGATGATGTAACCCCTTATCGAACTTCAAAAAAATTCAAATTCAAAAACACATCTAGATCGATTCAGATTTTAATGCTGATCAAGAATATATATGATTTATAGGGTCGGAAATGACTTCTTCACTGAT
>JAEIIH010001412.1:0-26387 GCA_018904745.1 Drosophila orosa
AATGATAGCAATTAAAATACAACCTCAATTAACTACACTTTCTACCCATCCTTATATCATTTTAAATGGAAAAACTACCAATTTAAATTAGATTTAATTGCTATACAAATTACATAACTTGTGTGTGGTTAACCCAGCAAATAAAGTACATATGGCAACATTAGGTTTTGGACTTACTCCATACCCATACCCTGTGTTACCCGTAAAAACTTTGTATGCGAAAGTCATGGCCCAGCAATCCCTCAACGACAACAACCGCAGCAATTTGCATAACAGAACATGGCAACACTTTTCATTTACACACCAAATTACTTGACTTGGCACCTCCGGAACTAGAGAGTGAGAAAGAGAAATCGGGTCTTACTTTAAACGAAATCAAAGTCAGCCGCTACCAAGTGCTGCACCAGCACTTACACCGAACAAAAATGTACAAAAAAAAATCTATTATATTAAAATACACTTTAAACCTTATTCCTTTACTTTAGCAACCTTTTTGGTCACACGATTATTTAGGGTTTTTTTTGTGGTGTAAAACCCACGTCCACAGCGGTGTGGGAAAAGCGTAAAAATAACAAAAACGAAAGAATCCGTAAACTGCAGAAGCAACAAAATCAGAAATAACAACTCTGGCGACTAGTTTTTAGTCGGCAGTCCGCAGTCCGGACGCCAGACCAGGGACACCAGACCACTTGACTGCCTGCCAGGAGGCAGGAGGCAGCAGTCGACCGACTTTTGCCAACTTGTCCGATCCGCTTCCTCATAGAGAGCTGCTGCATTTCCGGGTGCCTGCCGTCGTCTCTGCCGACTCTGCGCCTCCATCTCCGGCTCCTTCTTCTCGCCTTTGACAAGTGCCAGTTGTGGAATTTTAAATTAAGAAAAAGTTTATTTAGCTTTCGATAGGTTTTGCTGTTCTTTCTGGTCGGAGTTCGGTGCTTGTCTTTTCGTTAATCGCTAGGTGCAGCTGTCGCTGGGGAACTGGAACTGGACGTTAATTAAATTCGTTGGATTCCTGCGGATGGAATGGGGCTAAGGGATGGCACTTCAAGTTGGGTGGATAGTTAAAGCCGATACATCAACACTAGACACAGCACAACACCCGAGTGCCGCCCCGCCTCTCGCTTTAAACGAATGTTGGTCCCAAGTTTGTAGTTGGAACTTTTCTAGTTTCCATCTAGTTTGGTCCTGTGTTTTTTTGGCTGGCAGTTTGAAGAGCGAGTAAGTTCATCCAAAGTTGGACAACAGGCTTCTAATGATGTCTATGGACATTAGGAGAATTGCTCCTTTGGGCAGGAAGTTCTAGCACTAGAAAAGTTCTTGTCTTGTGCAATTTTCAAGACTTTATTTAATTAAGTAAAGTTTAGTTCTTCGATAAATTAATTAGTAGTGGAAAACTAATGTTTAAATTATAGTAGATAATAGAAAGAGAACTAATTAATGTAGGAAAAATTTATTTAATAATATTATTGCCTTTTATAATGGCTAAAAGAATCTCACAAAATGAAATACTGAACCCCTGAGTAGTCTCTAACTAATAAGAGGTTCTTACAGGCCAGACAAAGATCAATATTCACGACATTACCCCACGAATCAAGTTGTCTGCGAGCGAATATCAAACTGCTTACTTTCGTCGACTGACTGACTGACTGACTGACAGGCTGCGTTCAGTTAAAATCTGACTTCCATTTCGACGCCCAACGTTGCCTGTCAACTTATCTGCTGACCGCACAAATAAAACGATTTGGCATGGCTACTTAATGCCCCTGTCCCTCAGCTCACTTGGACGAAAGACGAGAACGATTGCCAGACAGGGGGCCAAGCACCAGCAGGAGAAGGAGGCAACAGGACATGTGTCTGTTGCTTATGTGTTAATTATCGCCGGGGCAGCCCAAGGGGAACCCAACTCAGGCGGCAAATGGCTGGGAAAAATATTCAAATTTATGCCTGACTTGACTTTTGGTGTGCGTATCACACAAATGCCTATGTTGTTTATGCAAATTGCTTGGCACACAAACAGAGAGGTATATATACACATGCATGTTGATGTTGGCCCCATAACTTCCGCCAACCGCAGCAGATTCTTCGCTTCCTCTTCTTCGCCCCGAAGGCTAGGGTGTAATTTGTTTTGCATAGTTCTAGGCGCGTGCTTGTATTTATTGTTTGCCTGTGTTGGCCTCATGTTAATAATAGTACACAAAAGCAAAAATATCTGTGGTAAAAATGTTGACTATTGCATTGAACTTTCACAAGAAAAACGTTTTTGAAAAACTTGACCTTAAATTTTCTGTTGAATAACTTTGTGAGGTATTTTGAAATAAAACATAGTTTGGGTAACTTCAAAAAATAGTTACTAGCAATATATTTATTTTTGAAGATTTAAAATGCTTTGAGGAAGTTTAAAATTGATTATTATAACATAAGGAATTCATAACCTTTTCAACTAATATTTTTTTAATGACAATGACAGAACATTTTGCCCTCTCCATTATCATTTATTTTATTTGGTATTTTTCATAAATTTATTGCACAGCGAAAGGTCAAATTTACTTATAATAAATTAAGTATTAAGTTATGAAAGGACATCAATGTTAAAATTAATAATAAAATCATTTTTCATGCCTTTAAAATCCATTCTAATATTTTTATGCATTTCATTATATTTTAAATTTTTTCTCGAAGAGCCTACAGACAAATAAGTATATAAAAAATCCATCTTTTAAAATTTGGATTTTCTCCTCGTGTAAAGGAACCTTTGGCTTTGTTTTTCCATTGTCTGGTTCACCAGCTTTTCCTGGTCTCTTTGTTATTTTGGGCCAACTTTTAATTCAGCCTGTGTTGTGCTGAGGTTATCTAGGCATCAGGCCATTTCAAGTCATATTTATGTTTGGTCTTCTAATTTATTTCTACATTAGACAACATTTGCATTGCGACAAACTGGCAAACTGGACGGACGGACTATCTATACATTTCTTTTATGGCCATCTTTGGGCCAACTAGCTAAATTTATGTTCGACTCATTTGATTAATGTGTTTTGTTGACCCCAGAATTTACGAGTCACTGGCGTAACAGTTTGAGGTTTGGCCCTTGGCTATTTTCGTTTTTTTTTCTACCAATTTTGCTGCAAAATTTATCGACTCGCTGAGTAGGTCACACTGAAGAGAGTGGAGAGTGAGGAGAAAGGGAGTCGTTTCACTAATCTCTCATTAGCCGCAGAATTAAATACTTCGGGGTGTGTGTATCAAGATGGACTTTAACTCTAGTTAAAAATAGATCCTGGAAGCACCAGTTAAATAGACATTATGTCATGGCAGTCGGTCTTTATTAGCCCTCCTCTGGGGCTGCACGTGGCCATAACTGACCACAATTACGCTGGCAAAATCTTTGGTCATTTTTCATATTTTCACATCGCCGAAATTCCACTCAACAGTTTGTCAACACAACAGCAGCCAGCAAACCCAACCCTGTGTCCTGTCCTGTCCTCTTGGCCATAATGTCGAGCTTTTATTAATTTCAATTTGTGTCAACATCAGCGCCAAATATGCACGGCCAACGGGGGGGGATGATTTAAGCCAGCTGATGACAAAATGTTTGGCCATTAGGCGTATTAAAGCGCAGTCGAGGTCGCCTCCCTACATGTCACCCGTCCTATTTTTGGGGGCTAACTTCCAGTGGCTTTGCTGTAAGAGATCAGTTCATAAAATGGAAGCGACTAAACACAGCAACATACGCAGGAAAACACTATAAAAACCATGATTGATGTGCTCGGCTTGACCCAAATGCATGTTTTTATGCCAAAATAATACGCTCTCGTATCCTGCCAGCTCAAGTATCCTTCTTGGGTCTGTGTATGTATATGAATGCTTATCGCCATGGCGATGATTACACTACACGGCTGGGTTTAAAGAGTTGTGTGTTGTGAGTGGCTTTTCATCAACAATATGCTGTAGTGTCGTGTTAAACAGGAGTTGGGAGTGGAAATTCTTTAAAACTAAGTTTATAATGTTTTGTTATCAAATATTTAAAAGGATAGTATTCTCTTTTCCATGATTTTTACATTTTTAAAGTCTTTTTCATAAACAAATATTTTTTATTAAACATTTTAACCTTTGTTTTAGTGTTAAAGTGTCATCTTTTCTTGCCGAAAACTTGCTGGGCTGTGTTACGTGTATATATATATATATATAAGATATAAGATATATATATCCGTTTCTTCCTCTTAACTTGCCCAAGTTCGTTGACCTGGCTTTCTGAAAGTTTCTCCTAATGCTTATTATCTGACCATTTGCTGGCTGAGCACGCCGCGTATACGTAATATGGAATTTAATTTTACTTTATGCAACTTCTACGGAGCCAAGGCACTCAAGCACTATGTAATCGCTATTAATGAATGCCCTGAAAAGTGCGAAGAGAAACGAAAACAAACAAACAAACGAATAAACAGGCAAACAAAACACATTCCACACACACACACACACACAGCTGGAACTACACACATAAAAACTTAAGCTGCCAACAACAAAAAAAAAAGGAAGAAAAACAACAATGGTGGCCGAGTGCCATGTGCTCCGTGTCCTTAGCCTGGGATGCTTTTTAAATATGAGCAGCGAAAATAAAAGTTTATTAAGCTTATGGCCAAACGTGGTATGACGGTCTTTTAAGTGTCCTATAAAATCAGCGAATTGCCATTTTTGTCCCGAGGTCATTGGAAGCATAAAACTTTGGCAGAAAGCTGATTAAATAAGGAAGAAATTAGGCCGGAAATAATATAGATACATTAAAAGGATTTTTTATAGGGAAAACTATATATTTTACAACTTGTATTAATGGAGTTTAAGTAGTAATTCAACTTAATTTTCTACGATGCCAAGCAAGGTTCTGAACTTTAAATCAAATGTATTACCAGTTTATGCCTATTAAAACATGTTTAAGGTTTTATATAAACCTCGCTACTTACATTATTCATTTTATTTCTGTTCATTTTAATATTCTTCCTTTTATTCCTCTGTAGAATTCGCTTTAAATATTTTATAAAGCGTATTTGTACAGCCACAATCTCAAAAGAAGCATTGACTTCGCCCAACACGCCTCTCTGTGTGCCTTTCTCGGCCACAAGGACTGGACTGATTTACAGCTCAGCTGCAGCTGCAGGGAAAATGCTCGGGAAAAGCGCTCTTTTCTTGCAAAATGAAATTAATTTCCCATTGCCTTTTGTTGGTGTTGGCCAACCATTTGTCTTTGTTGCTGCCTTTTACGATTCGCGGCCAGCAGTGGAAATTTGTCAGCAGGAGAGAGACTTAGCACAGCGTGGCTTAAAGCCACGACGAGCCCCAAAGCCGCTCAAAGTGCACTTAAAGTCGCATTGCACAATGGGCAGGGGCAGGGCCAGGGGATCCTGGCCAAGGATATGGGGGGAAAAACCGGATGCGGAAGGGGACGCCTTGCTGGCGGAGCGCGTGGCACTCGAGGGCCAAGTGGCTGCTATTGTTATGGCTGTCCCACTTAATAATCAGACATAATAGTTTGCGGCAGATAAAGTTGCTCCCGGGGCTCAACAGGTGCGAGAATTGCCTTTTAATGAGGATTTACGGTTCGGCACAGCCCAAACCCGCCTCTCTGCGGTCCTATCTTCAAGCTCGTTCCTTTGGCCCAACTCTTTTTTTTGGCCTGAAATTAAATTTCACACTTTTAATGTTCTCCCTGGCAAAAAAAAAAAGCAATTTCCTCGAGGTGCAAAGCCAAATTGAAAAAGGCATAATGACTTGCCAAAAAAAGGGCGAACCCATACACACACGCGAGTAAATAAGGGTGAAAAAAAAGTAACCAGAAATGGTCGATCATTAAAAAAGGCTTACAATGTGCATTTTATTACATTTTTATAGCACCCGCAGCAGGGGACAGAATAAAAATCTATTAAAATCTAAAAAGTGACTAAAAGAAATCTTTAAAAATTTCAGGTATTTATTTTATTATAAAACGTTTGATTTTCTCTGGGTAAAATTTAATGGTTTGATAGTTTTTTGTTGCATTTGATATTGGTAATTGAAAATTTCATTGGCTTTTAAGAATTTAAAGATTGTACAAAAACCTATTGGTAAAAATACTTAAATAAATAAATCGCTTTACTCTCTTCTCGACTTTAAATCGCTTTAAAAGCCACTCGTAAGAACCACAGGCAGACTCTTAAAATAGCAATGGATACAATTTCGCTCTCGTTGAGTGTTAGATATATATGAATCTGTTAAGTCAAATATTTTGCCAACACTTGCCGACAAAACAAAATAACAAAAACACACAAAAAAAAAAACGTGCGAAAAAATGGCGTCTAATAAAAATAGGAGCTGAGCTAACATCAAATGGGAAAAACTTTTCCAAAGCGGTAAAAGTTCTGACTGGCTCAGAACGGGAATATCTACTCGGGACTTTGTGGAAAGTCATGCTGGAAAATTGCACTTGAGCTCTGGCGAACGGAAGGAACACCAAACACCTAGCGACACCGAGCCGATAAAGGCTTTAAGGAAAAACTTGCCGAGTCAGTTTCTGGCGGGAACAATCAAATCAAAGCTTAGAGAAAGTATTTGCAGTTAACCAATGAATGAAGACAGCCCCATACAACCTTAACCACGGCCACATTTAATAATAAACGCGACACCGGCGAATAATGAAAAACGGGGCAGACAGGATGTGCCAAGAATGAGTAAAAATAGCCGCCGCTTTGCTCATTTGTTGATTTATGCGCCAATTTGCGCAACATGATGGACTGGCAGACAGCAAAGCGGCCCAAGTCCCAGTCCAGGCTCCACCGAGTCTCCGGAACGAGATATATCTCTTTCTTTTCCATATACTATATATAGTGTGTATATATTTAGGAGTCGCACTTAGGCCGACCAAAAAAAAAAGAACAAGTGAATATACTGCAAGTAGGAGCCGCAAAAAGTTGTAGCATAAGCTGAGGCGCCTTTGGTCTGAGCACACTTCCAAGGACGAAGGACGAAGACTGTCAAGTTTTTTTTTTCTGCTGCGTCTTTTTCGGGACAAGTTTACGCTGCTCGCCCTTAAGGCGTCGATGCGAAGCGTTGGCGTCAGACTGCACACAGACCCGAGGCCATAATTCAAACTCACCTTCAGCTAGCTGCGAGTCCTGGAGTCCTGTGAGACGCGTTGAAAGACGAATTTAATTTGCTGCAAAAACATACATCTTCCCAGGGGATGTGTGCCCGGAGGAAGTGGGTTTGGGGTCCAGCCTGCAGTATCATTATCGGTAACATTAGCGGGGTATCCTCAATACCACTCAGAAATTAATATTACACACTTTTTTTTATTAATAGAATGACACTTTCTTGAATTTTTACTGTCACTTGTATACTGAGAAAAAGTGTATAACTTTTTTTAAGGAAATATTATATATATAAGGTTCTGAAAAAGATACAATAAGCTTGGTTGAGATTAGGGATCTACTATATATCGGGATCTACAATTATCGTAGATTTCAGCACATTTAAAAATAGATATCTATATTAAATTAAATTCAATTAATTATATCAAGAATTAAATTAACCTTTGTAACCACCTTTTTGCAAGTGCAGGTCCTCAATCTTGGCAGCAATTTCCTGCAGGCATAACGTGTCTGTGTGTAGGTCGCCTCCGTGTTGTCCTAGTCTTGTTAGTACTGAGCTGGAAAGAAGCAAACTTCCGCTGGCACATCCTGTCGGCCGCCCCTCTCCGCTCACTCTTCCCGCCTTGACTTCATAGCTCTATCATTTTTATGGCTATTTAAAGGGCCATAAACATCATGTGAGTGTGTGCCAGTGTGGGAGTGTGTGTTTGGGGAGCATTAAATTGAGTTTTATGCGTGATTTCCGTTCTTAACACTTTGTTGACAATGAATTTTATGGACGCTTAATGAAATGTGACCACATTCCTGAAGTCTCTCTCTCTCTCTCTGTTCTTGCAGACGGAACAATTTGCTGTGCTGTGGATCCTGTTCACCGTAATCGTCCTGGGCAACTCGGCGGTTCTATTCGTGATGTTCATCAACAAGAACCGCAAGTCGCGGATGAACTATTTCATCAAGCAGCTGGCTTTGGCAGGTAAGTTAAGAGCTTCGAGGTTTCCGGTCTCATTTTAAGCTTAACTTTTTGACAAATCCTTAAAGATCTTTTTGTGGGCCTACTCAACGTGCTGACGGACATCATTTGGCGCATCACGATTTCGTGGCGGGCGGGCAACCTGGCCTGCAAGGTCATTCGCTTCTCACAGGTGTGCGTCACATACTCCTCCACCTACGTCCTGGTGGCCATGAGCATCGACAGATACGACGCCATCACACATCCCATGAACTTCTCAAAGTCGTGTAAGTCGCAAAGTCGGAAAGTCGGGTGGCAAAGTTTTCTAATTGGCAAATGTTGTTAGCCAAAGCGCTATTTCGTGTTTGCTGCGATTATGTGTCCAAGAGTTTTTAGAATTTTTTAAATGATCCTTAAGATTATTTTTGTATTAAGAAATTTAGAGAAAACTAAAGTAGAGTTTCTGTAAAAAATTAACTCCCTATTTTTTCCCCTTTAGGGAAACGAGCTCGTCACCTGGTGGCCGGTGCTTGGCTCATTTCGGCTTTGTTCTCGCTGCCCATTCTGGTCTTGTACGAGGAGAAACTTATACAGGGCCATCCGCAGTGCTGGATTGAGCTGGGTTCACCCATGGCCTGGCAGGTGTACATGAGCCTGGTCTCGGCCACTTTGTTTGCAGTTCCCGCGCTAATCATCTCCGCCTGCTATGCGATCATAGTGAAGACCATATGGGCCAAGGGCTCCATATTTGTGCCCACAGGTGAGTTGAAAATATCGAGAAATTAATAATAATCAAATGTATAATGTTATTTAAATTGAATTTCCCGCAGAGCGCGCTGGCTTTGGAGCTGCACCTGCAAGACGTGCCAGTTCCCGAGGCATTATACCTCGGGCCAAGGTCAAAACGGTGAAGATGACCCTGACCATTGTGTTTGTGTTCATCATCTGCTGGTCGCCGTACATTATCTTCGATCTGCTGCAGGTCTTTGGTCAGATTCCGCACTCGCAGACCAACATAGCCATAGCCACATTTATCCAGAGTCTGGCCCCGCTGAATTCAGCAGCCAATCCCCTGATTTACTGTCTCTTCTCCTCGCAGGTCTTTAGGACACTAAGGTGAGTTTAAAAGTATTTAAAGAAATGTATTCTATATTTAAATATAACAATTCATTGTTACTTATATTTATATTTAATATGAATTGTTGTATTTCTTTCTTTCTAGTCGCTTTCCCCCCTTCAAGTGGTTCACCTGCTGTTGCAAGTCGTACCGCAACAACTCGCAGCAGAATCGCTGCCACACGGTAGGTCGAAGGCTTCACAACAGCTGCGACTCGATGAGGACACTCACCACCTCGCTGACAGTCAGCCGAAGGTCCACCAACAAGACCAATGCCCGTGTGGTCATCTGCGAACGTCCCAGCAAGGTTATTAGCGTGCCGGCCATGTCCGAGGTATGATAGCTGGCCCACACCAGCCGTAAGCCCTCTCGGTTTGCGGTCCACGGTCCCACGTCCTTCAGCGATGCGGAGTTCCTCTAAGTGAAAGGAGGAGAGATCCTTCCGGCGAATGCACACCAGAGGCTTAGACAATAAGTTCGATAGTAAGTAGGGGGCATAGCTAGTCGCTAGTTGTAAGTGTGCCAAGTCTACGCTACGAATTTCCAAACCTATTTGCAATCTATGCTTAAGTATTTATGCATTATCTAGTACTGGCATTTGTATGACTTTTAATTAAGACTAAGAAAAATCAGAAGTAAAACAAAGAATCTATACATGGAGTTGGCAAATATATCTCTTGGGTGTCACATAAAAAAACTTAAACTTTGTTTTAAATATTTAATTTTTATAGGAAAATGTGATACAAGAAACTCGTTGAGAAATGGTTTTTATATTACCTAATTGAATATAAACAAATTCCTTAATTCTTCTTCATCAAAATATATAAATATATATAAATTCATAAACATAATTTATCTTTTAATACAACTCGAATTAAGTACAATCTTTTTGTGACTCCTCTGAGAGAGTGTTGTCTGGTTTCAGTCTCCTTAAAAGCTAATTTCCAACCTCTCCTATTCGTAATCTACTCATCAGACTGATCTAATTTGTGTGTTTGTGTGGCCATTTAGAGGAAATTTAAACCCTATTTCTCTCCAGTGTCCCAAGTAGCTACTAAGGCATATATACAGTATATATATATATATAGCCACTCGTAATGGTGGATAAACTTGTCCAAGCATCTTAAACCAAAACCTATTAGGCATAAGTAGGACCATAAGAGTTAATAGAGCATAACGTTTTAGTCAATTTGGTTTAAGCTAATATTTATTTCATAATTATGTGTAGAAAGCAGAATAAAGGCAGCGGCGAATTCTCGAGCGTCTCTCGCATTTTCATTCATTTTCTCGGCACGCGCTGGAAAATCCTCCTTTATTTTCGCACCAATGAACAATGGGGGCACAAGGACACAAGGACGAACGCTCTCACTTTCCCTTATAATTGTTGCGATGATGTGGTTTTTTGTCTGTGGCCTCCGCTGACGTCACTGATGGAAAGTGAAAAGTGGAAAGTCAACATGGGCAGATAAATTGAGCGACAAAACTCAGCAGACAATGAAAACATATTGGTTTCTGTGGGTCCTGCAAACAACCAACGGGTATTCCATTTATTGCTATTGTTATTATTATTATTATTATTATTGTCTGTGAAATGGTAAATTTACCCTGCAAACCTTGGCGAATCTGTTTATGTTTGCCTTATGACTGACTGGATTCACCCCCCTTGGCAAATTTGCATTCTCCACTTCCTGATATTTAATCGCATGAGTAAACATCCCGACGGCCGATGGAAACTATGGCAACTGGTTGGATGGGACCAGCCAGCACTCGAATAAATTTCCCGGTGAGACAGACGTGGAAAAATACTTTCCGCCACAGGACATTCGCTTCATTGGCCACGGCAAGGCAAGGACGAGATAAAATCCATTAAGAAGCTTACTCCAGGCGGCGCATTCTTGGAATTGTTTGCAATTATGATTTGGTAAATTATTTGTCAACTTTTAATTGAAAAGCTATTAGCAAATTGGTAAACAAAAAAGCAGAATTCTTTAACAATTGTTTTTGTCTTTAAGAAATTTGAGACGTTCCGGTTTATTTGCTGAAGAAATTAATCATTTCAAGGGAATTAGAAAGACTTTAAATTGAATGGAAAATATAATATAAAGAAGTAATTCAAGTAGTTTCTAATAAAAGCTGTTGATTTATCCAAAAATTTTTTATTTTAATCAATCTACACATTGAAAAGCCTTCAAAAAAAATCATGTTTCCAAATTATGTCTTAACAAAATCGACCAATGATTTCGAATACAATGTTCCAAAGTGGAACTCCACAGTCCAGAACGCTATGCCTCAGCGCAGCCGTTGTCGGCCACTAAATACAGGCCGAAACCAGTCCAAAGTTAAGACCGTGGTTCCTAGCCCAAAGCGCCCGAAACGTCAGAAGAAGAGTACCACCAGTAGCGTTGCCACCTCCACGCAGACGGCCACCAAGGATCCCACCTCGCGTAGCGTGGCCTTTCGCATCGAATCAGGAAGCGATCGATCCCCGACCCCAAGGGATCGTAAGACGGTGTCTGTTGCCCAAACATCAAACATGTGCACCAATCCCAGTCCTAAGACTCATTGCAACCTGCAGGAATCCTTCACCGACTTCTTCAGCATCATGCACGACAATGTCTTGAAATCGGTGAAGGAGGCCGTGCAGGAAATGATGGCCAAATGTTTCGAGCAGTCCATGGCCCAAATGGAGCGGCTGTCCCAGGAGATACGTAACCAGGAAGCCCAGCTTCAAAAAATCAATCAGGACTTAATGAGCAGTAAGTGTAGAACTGAAAAAATTCCACACTTGCTTGTATTATAAAAAATATAAATATATAACTACTCTTGCTAAGTAGTAGCATAGTAGTAGCATACCCAAATGTCTCTGAAACCTATCCCTCATAGACCTCTTGAAATCTCAATCATTGAAACCACTTTCCCCTAGAAATTGCAGCTCAGAGCGAAGCCAACTTGAACCAATTCAAGTTCCTTACCCAGATGCTCATCGACAACCAGACTGTGCACTACAGGGCCCTCAATCAGGCGAAGCAGAACAAGCAGCACCGTTTGGAGGAACGCGAACTGGAAAAGGAGCAAAAACTGGAGCGGGAACGGGAACGAAAGCGTTCCGGAAGCACCATTAAGGGCAAAAGCTATAGAATGGACCCCGCTGGCGATAGCAACCAAGTTCAATTCCGAAATCCCCAGCACATGCTTTACCAGCAACAACAGCCGGTAGTCTATCAGATCTGTGAAGAGTACAGGAGAACAAATGCTCCCCAACTCCAATGGGAATCCACTTCGAACAGCATGCCGAATCTTTCAAGAAATCCATTAAGATCTCCGCCGGGGGTCTCCAAGCGCCCTGGGTCACGTTCTAACGGCAACAAACCCGATCGGGAAGTATGTATCCCGGTCATGACCTATCCACCCTGTACCATCACTCGACGGAGTATATAATAGTATTTAAATTCGCACACGTGGCACAAAGGTTTTCCATAGCTGGAAGTTCTACAACATGAAAGCATTCGATGTCCTTGCCATGTCAGAGAACTGTCAGTCATGGAAATCTTTTAAAACTTATACCAAATTTCTCAATTTAAAAAATAATAATTTAAATAAAACGGAACAGGATTAATAATAATAAGGCAAATGTGACTAAAACTCATGAGAAAAGTTTTACATTAACTTCTATAAAAACTTGATCATTTATTGTGGAGTAAATCATAACAGCTGTCCTCTTATAAAAGCAGCAGAGCCTCAATTTAACTATTAGCAAAAGGAATAATATTACAAGGCTTTAAAACACAATTAAAATATTAATATGTAAATGCACAATAATAGGAACATTAGGAACAACATAGATATGTAGGAAAAGAGTTGATAAAGGCAAAAATTCCGAGATAAACCTAATCAGAACTCTCGCTAAGCTTCGTTGCCTCTGGTTTCTTAAGCTCCACGGTCTCGTAATAATGATTCTTTCGCAAATAACGCTGGACAACTGGGGCCAATAGATTCTCATCCACATCCCGGACATTCTGACGTCCGTATACAAAGGTGGCCAAGTTGGATAGAATTATGGTGAGCGAGGCACCCAACATGGCATACAATAAGAAGGACATGTGATAGACCGAGGAACCGCTGTGGGGTTCGCTAAAGGGAAAAATATTGTATATTTATTAACTGAAGTTATTAAAAAAAAGCTAAAAAACACTTACTATTCCGCTGTGGAATTTAGGTAGCGACTCATATCAAAATCATAGTCACACTGCTCAACGGAAACGGGCAGCTTGGTGTGCCGGAAGGAGCCGGTTATATTGGCTATCTGAGCATTCACCGCTATCCAAGCCATGGTCATAAACGAGGCAACGCTGCCCACGAATATGCACTGTAATTGTGTAATTAAAAACATGATTTCATTATTATTTTTGTATAGAATCCTGCAGTAAGCCTTTACCCACCTTATCGCCCACCCAAGGCATCAGCATGCCCACCGTAAATATGCCCAACATCGGGCCGTAAAGGCTCGACTGGAGTGTGGCCGACAGCTGCAGGACCATGCCCAGTTTCTCCACCACATAGACCATAAAAATCGAGCTGATGCCGAAGGTCACCACCACCAGGCGCATTGTAAGGGCGATATGACTCTCCTTCATCGCCTTTCCCATTCGCGGCCTCACAAAGTCCTCCAGGATTACGGCTGCCAGGGAGTTAAGGAGCGTGGATAAAGAGCTCAGTGCGGCGCTAAACACAGCCGAAACAAACAAGCCTGGCAGTCCAGGAACCACGCCCAGGACACGCATCACCAGCAGGGGAACCAACTGATCCCGGCGGCCAGCCAGCTAAAGGATTTATATTATTATATAATTTTATCATATGAAATATTTCCAGGAACTTACCCCCGTGGACATGGGATCGCAATCGTAGTAGGTGGCATAGCAGACCAATCCCACATACACACAGCCACAATATAGTAAAGTTAGACCAAAGGAGAAGGTAAACAGGGTCTGTTTGATGGCCTTCAGCGATGGCAAGGACATAAATCGCTGAACTGTGGCCTGGTTGATCGACGTGCTCTGCAGTTTGAAGAAGGTTCCACCCACAAATACAGATAACACACTCAACCGCACTGTAGGATCCAATGTCCATCTGGGTTTAAAATAAAATTCTTATGTAATATATCTCAAAAAGAATAAATATTGAACCTACTCGGGTGTATTAAGGCGTCCGCCATCCATGTTCCGCTGCCACACAACTCCAAAGCCACCCAAGTCCACAGTGCCCTTGATCATGATCACTATGAGGGATCCGTACATGATAACACTCTGAACCACATCCGTGTAGACCACACCCTTGATGCCGCCCACGCAGGTGTAAAAGGTGCAAATGATGATCACAATGGGAGTGATGGTGTGAATGCCAATTCCAGATACTTGGTTGAAAGTCAAAGCTGGCACATAGACCGCTATGGGAAGCCAAATGATCTGAGGGAATATTATAATAACATTATTAATACAAGAAAATCTTTAGCTCTATATTAAACTCACCGCTTTTAGGACAAACAGACTGGCACCGAACAAACGCATTCGCCGGCTGAAACGTCTCTCAAAGTACTGAAAGAATGAGTGTGTATAAGTAGGGATTCTTTAAGGAACTCTGCTCATATGGGACAGACCCAGTCGAAGGTTTTATTTACAGGTAAGCTAAAAAATTCAAGCTTAAGCATTCGGTCAAGATTAGGTACAAGACAATACTTAAAGCTAAGAAGAAACTACAGGTATTCGGGTTGTTTACACAGGATATATATATTTATGGAATTGCTACTAATATTATGATTCCTAGGACTTTTCGTCCTGCTCCAGTTTTGGCATCGTTTTCGATTCCCGCAGGGCCAATTCCGCCTTCTCATCGCTGGCCACACTCTCGTATTGGCCATACCAATATTTCCTTAAGACCGGGCTTATTAGTTCCTTATCAACCACCCGAGGATCCTGTCGACCAAAGTACAGGGTAGCCAGCAGGGAACCAAGGACAGTGCCCAGGGAACCCACTGTGGTGTACCACAAAAATGAGATCTCATGGATGCCGTGGCTGGTTGACTCCGTTGGAGTTCTATGTGGAAATAATAAAAATATTGGAAAGGAAATTATATACATATAGCTGCTAGTGATCACTTGGAACAATTACATACGCGTTTGTGGTGGCATTCCAGTTGGCAGGCAGGTCAAAGGAGTAGTCGCATTCCTCCACGGAAACGGGCTTTGTGGGAAAGGTCAGAGATCCTGTGAAAATGGCTATCTGAGCCCGCACCACAATGTAGGCTGTGAAACTTGAGGCAGCCGAGATGCCCGTAAGAAGGCTCTATAAGGAAATTTATATAATAATTTTATATTAAATAATATTTCAATTTAAGCCAAACCTCAGTCTTTACAAAAGGCAGCAACATGCCCACACTGAAGGCACCCAGCAGAGGACCACAGGTAATGGCTGCCACCGTGGAGGACAGCTGCATGACCAGGCCGAGTCTCTGGACTATGGGAACACTGGCCATTGAGATTAGACCGAAGGCTATCACTACTCCACGCAGCACAAATCCTGTTTGCCGCTCAGTCAGGGGCTTCTTACGGAAAGGCTCCACAAAGTCCGTGAGGATCACCCCGGACAGGGCGTTCAGGGCCGTCGACAGAGAGCTCAGGGCGGCGCTGAAGACACCTGCGACAAAGAGGCCAACCAGGCCGGGAATATGACCCACACTTTTGACAACATACAGGGGAATGACCTGATCCTTGGCACGAGCAAGCTGTAGGATAAACCAGTAATGTACAAAAATAAATAGTTACCTTTAAAAACTCACAACGGAAGAGAGTACTTACACCCGTTGTGATGGGGTCGCAATGATAGAACTCAGCAAAAGCCAGCATGCCTATATAGACGCACATCAACAGGACAATCATGAAACCAATTAAGGACAAAACCAGAGCCTTTTTCACGGCCTTGTTGTTGGGCAAAGTGAGATACCGCTGGACGATGGCCTGGTTAATTCCATTGGCCTGCAGCTTGAAGAAGGCGCCGCCAATAAACAAAGCAAATACACCCATTCGAACAGTGGGATCAAAGGTCATGCTGGAATATATATTCTTACAATTAAGTATAGAAATAACTTAGATAAAAACTTACTCCGGAGCCACTAGACGACCATACTGACGATTGTGATCCAGAACCACACTCAATCCACCCAAATCCGAGGTGCCTTTGATAATAACTATGGCCATAGAGCCAACCATTACAATGCCCTGAATGACATCGGTCCAAACCACGCCCTTGATGCCACCCTTAAGAGTAAACATAATAAATAAGATGTAGAATATTAATTATAAATTAAATATTGAGAAAAACTCACCACACTGGTGTAGAGAATGCAAACAAAACTGGTCAGGGGAACAATGGTGCTGACACTTATGCCAGAAACTATTAAAGAAACATCAAAATCATTAATCTTCTTAACTTAAAATATGAACTATGTAGCTAACCTTGGTTTAGAGTCAAAGCCGGCACATAAATACATATAGGTTGCCACAAGATCTATAAATATATAATAGTTATAATATAATTTTTACATTCATAAACTGAACTCACATTCATCACCACAAACAGGCAGGATCCAAAGATGCGAACTCGTCGATCGAAGCGTCTCTCGAAATACTGCGACGAAATCAAACAGAAACCAGAACAAATAGTTTATAGGATGCATGGTTATGTACAGAATGCATTGGATAAATGAGACATGCTAGGGATACACAAGAACACACCACAATCAATAAAAAGCATTTACGCAGAACAAATAATAACACATTTTATTCAAACAAATTTAAGAAGGACTTTGAGCTTCAGTTTCAGCTTTACGCTTAAAAAGATCCTGCAAGTTCACAGCCTGGTAGTTCTTCTTTGGCAAAAAGCGTCGCATGCAGGGCGTGATAAGGGCGGGATCCATTTTATTGAGATCCTCCCAGCCGTAAACCAAGCTAGCCAGCAGAGAGACCACTGTACAGATAACTCCACCGAGGGCGGTATACCAAAAGAAGGATAAATGGTAGAGGTTACGCTCCGAAGGCCTATAAAATTAATACTTGACGTATGTTTCTTAAGCCAAAGCTTCAATCCATACTTACCTGTACCCGTGAATGGTCTCCTGGACGGTGACATTGTCAAAGGCATAGTCACAGCCATCTACGGAAACGGGTAACTTGGGATACCGAATATCTCCATTCATTTTACCCAACTGCGCCTTGACGCATATCCAGGCCAGTGCCACAAAGGACACCAGACTGCCCACCATCACACTCTATTCGGAATACAAATTAATGAGATTTAGGCATAATTTAAAAAGGTACCGACTCACCTTTCCCTTCACCCAAGGCAGGCCCACACCCATGGCATAAATACCCAAAAGTGGACCCATAGACACGGCCGCTGTGGTGGTGGCCAAGGGAACCACCATGCCCAGCTTCTCCACAATGTTGACCAAGCCAATACACGAGAATCCAAACACAATGACTATGGCTCGCAGCCAGAAGGCAGTCTGCCGTTCCGTCAAGGGCTTCCTCAGCAAGGGTCTCACGATATCCTGGGTAATCACACATGCCAATGAATTTAGGCCCGTGGAAAGGGAACTCAGAGCAGCACTAAAAACGCCAGCCACAAAGAGTCCTGGCAAACCGGGCAAGGAGCCCAAAGTGCGCATCATTAGCAAAGATGGCAACTGGTCGCTGGCAGCCGCCAACTGCCAAGGGGAAAATTCTTAATAAATATTTAAATAAAACTAAATTTGATCTGCTATTTACCTTGGTACTGATGGGATCACAATCATGGTAAACAGCGTAGGACACCAGACCCATATAGCTGCAGCAGCTCAGGAGGAACACGAGGAGCAGAGTGAAGACCAACATGCACCGCTTGGCATGGTCATAGCTGGGCAGGGAAAGGAATCTCTGTATGGAGACCTGATTGACATCCGAGGACTGGATCTTGTGCAGGGTGCCGCCCACAATGACGGACAACATGGACAGACGCACCGTGGGATCCCAGGTCCACCTGAAAGAGCAATTATCAGCCTTAATTAATCATGGCCAAGGCCAAGGGACTCACTCTGGCATATTGAGTCGACCGCCGTCTTCATTGCGCTGCAGCACCACGCCCAGGCCGCCCACATCGAAGGTGCCCTTGATGCAGACCGCCAGAATGGAACCGAACATAACAAAGCTCTGGATGACGTCTGTCCAGACCACGGCCTTCAGCCCGCCCTGAAATGGCAACGTCTTCGAGTTGTCGAGCTCTCGGATTGGTAGCAAATTTAATTAAGCCTCACCACACACGTGTAGAAGGTGCAGATGGTGCAGACAATGGGCGTAATCACATGGATGCCAGTGCCGGTCACTGAAAGCCCAAAATGCAAAGTAAATGCGGATATATTTGCATGTATGCACTTGAGGAAATTAGGTAGGGTAAGCCACAGAAAAATAATATAACTAATCAGAAAAATGACATGTTTTTCATTAGATTATAATTATGTATACCTCGAGATCTTCTAAATCGAGACTCTAATGATCTAGGAATGTACATGCATGTATAGTTAAATAAATAAAGTACATTTCCAATTCAAGTAAAAACTAATAACCTCATTTCTCTCAGTCAGACATTGTTGTGCTTAAACCAAAATCAAACTTACCCTGATTATAGGTGATGGCCGGCACATACAAGCACACCGGCAACCAGACCATCTGCGGGGGAAAGTGGTAACAGAGGAATTTCAAAGGGGTTTGAAATAAATTAAGGATTGCAATACTCACAGTTCCCACGATGAAGAGAACGGAGCCCAAATTGCGTATGCCAGCCCCATAGCGCAATTGGAAGTACTGAAGGTTTAAGGGATTCGGGTTAGATTTTACATAAATATGTATGTCAGAGGCAGTAAGACTTGGACAAAATATAGTTTCATGCTGGGTTATTTACAGGCTTAAAAACTTAAGATAACTTTGCATAAAGAAACATAAAAAGTGAGTCTTATGGGTACATTTTATTGGCAACTACATGTCAATGGGACTAGTTTCTAGGATTTCTCATTTGGGGCCTTAAAGATGGTCTCGTCCAGCTTTACGCTGGTATAGATTGACTTCTGGAATCTGCGAATGCAGGGCGAGAGCAACTCAATGTCCACATCCTCGGGCTTATTTCGCCCAAAGATAAACCCTGCCAGATGGGCGGTGATCACACCCACTGTGGCCCCCATTGTGCTGTAGAACATGAAGGACACGCTGTAGAGATGCTGGGCATAGGTCAGGGATCTGTGCCAAATAACCATAATCAGTGAGGTGTTAGTGGTTAGATCATTATCAAGACGAGACTTACGCAGACTGCGAGGACATGGCAAACGTGGCATTGGCAGGAGTCACCAAAGGATGCTCGAACTCGTAATCACAACCTTCCACGCTGACCGGCTTGCTCTCAAACTGAATTTCCCCGGAGTTAATGGCCAATTGCGCCGACAGACATAGCCAGCCCATGAAGACGAAAGAGCAGAGTGATCCCACAATGGCGCTCTTTAAAAGAAATTAATTAGGTTTTCCGTGTTTTTATGAAGATGGAGTAACTAACTTTGGACTTGATGCTTGGGCACAGCAGGCCCATGACAAAGAGACCCAGCAGCGGACCCTGAACCACCGAACCAATGGTCATGGACAGTTGCATCACATGGGAACCCATTCGCTCGACCACGAATACCAGGGCCACACTCAGGACTCCAATTATCACCGTGCAGAGTCTCATTATGATAGCTGTTTGATGTTCGGTAAGGGGCTTTCTCGCTAAAGGCCTTATGTAATCTTCTAGGAAAACGGCAGCCAGCGAATTCATGCCAGTGGACAGGGAACTGAGTGCGGCACTAAAGACTCCGGCCACAAACATTCCGGGAACGCCAGGAAACGAGCTCAGGGACTGCACAACCAACAGGGGAACTAACTGATCCTTGGCCACGGCCAACTGAAATGCATAACAGAGTCAGAAGAGTTCAATAAATCGAATTAAATATTTCCAAACCTTGGTGGTCAATGGATCGCAGTCATAGTAGGTTGCGTAGAGCAGCAGTCCGTTGTACATACATATGGCCATCAGGACCACCAGGCCGAAGATGAAGAGGAACGAGGTCTGGGCCATCTCCTTGATGCCTGGCAGGGACAGGTAACGCTGCGTGATAATCTGGTTGCAGCCCAGGTTATAAGCATTGTGCGCCAGGTTGCCCACCAACATGGCCATCATGGACATTCGCACCTTGGGATCCAGCGTGAATCTGCATCGAAAATGTGAAAGATAAGGCAATGTTCCAGCCCTAATTAACCCTTTGCACCTACTCGGGCCACTCGAGGCGTCCGCTGTCAAAGTTCCGCTGAATGACCACTCCCAGCCCGCCCACGTCCATGGTGCCCTTAACAATGACAAAGAATATGGCTCCCACCATAATGACGGTCTGGATGACATCCGTCCACACGACGGCCTTCAGGCCACCAACAGTTGTGTAGAAAATGCAGACGAGGCACACGATGGGTGTGATGACATGGATATTGATGCCAGTAACTGGAAAGGTAACAGAAAAGGTCAATAGGAACTCCAAATTTCGGGTTTAGGTAAGTTAAAACCAATCAAAATAATATTTCATAGGTAATAGTTCAAAATAAAGCTTTGTGAATAAAATGAATTGTCAAAAAGCCGTCTTATGAGAATGATTTTTAACAGTATATACAAAATATAATGAAATTATATACATTTACTTACTCTTTGCTATGTTTTAGGAGGTGCATGCTGTTCCATTACATAACTTTAGGTCTGTGCCATGCTTTTTAAGATAAATTCTAGTGTAATTATAAATATAACAATATGAAAATTATGATATAAACAATTTTATTGATATAAGACTTGAGATTAGGCTCGGTCACTAAGTAATTCCCCATAGGAGGTAAGAAACACATGCATAAGTACATCTCACTTTGAACACAAAAGCATCAGTTAATTGATGGTTTATATATCATCAAGGCAAAGCCTTAACCTATGACTTCTCGGTGGCTTCCTTAAGGGTATTCTCCTCTAGGCTAACGCTGGAATAGTACGACTTCTGATGTTTACGTATGCAGGGCGAGAGCAGGTCGGGATCCACTGAACCGTCCTTATTGCGGCCAAAGACAAAACCGGCCAGATGTGCGGCTCCCACTGCCACAAAGCCCCCCATGACGGTGTAGAACATGAAGGAGATGTGATAGAGCTGTTCCGCGAAACTGAGAGACCTGTGGGGGGTTCGGCACATAAGAAAAGACAAACAGACAGACAGTGGCGGGTTCTGGCTAACTTACGCTGACTCTGCACTCGCAATGGTGGCATTGGCAGGCGTCACCAGGGAACGATCGAACTCGTAGTCACAGCCATCCACGCTAACCGGCTTTACGTCGGCCTGCATTTCCCCAGAGTTAATGGCCATCTGGGCCGAAAGACTCAGCCAGCCCATGAAGAAGAACGAGACCAGAGATCCCGCAATGGCACTCTTGAATAAAAAAATAAGAATTTGTAGTAGGGAGAGGACACACACTAAGGACAAGGAGACACTAACTTTGGAGTTGATGCTGGGGCACAGCAGACCAATCGAAAAGAGACCCAGCAGGGGACCCTGGACCACTGAGCCCAGGGTGATGGCCAGCTGCATCACATGGGAGCCCATTCGCTCGACCACGAACACCAGGGCCACACTCAGGACTCCAATGATCACCGTGCAGAGTCGCATGGTGACGGCAGTCTGGCGCTCGGTAAGAGGCTTCTTAGCCAGTGGCCGTATGTAATCCTCCAAAAAGACGGCGGCCAGGGAATTCATACCCGTGGACAGGGAACTGAGTGCGGCACTAAAGACTCCGGCCACAAACATGCCGGGCACGCCGGGAAAGGAGCTCAGCGATTGCACCACCAGCAGGGGAACCAACTGATCCTTGGCCACGGCCAACTGTAACACATTACGCAGTCAGAGGAGTTCTTAAAAACCTGACAAAATATTCCCAAACCTTGGTGGTCAATGGATCGCAGTCGTAGTAAGTTGCGTAAAGCAGGAGGCCGTTGTACAGACACAATGCAAACATGAGAATCAATCCCAGAATGAAGAGGAAGGATGTCTGGGCCATCTCCTTTACCCCGGGAAGGGACATGTAGCGCTGGGTCATCATCTGATTACAGCCAAACTGGTAGGTGTTGTGCCCCACAGTGCCCACCATTAAGGCCAGCATGGACATGCGTACCTTGGGATCGAGTGTGAACCTGTTTACGAAGTGCATTCAAACGTGAATGAAAATGCTATAGGAATGGCGGAAGAATTCCACCTACTCGGGCCACTCGAGGCGTCCGCTGTCATAGTTCCGCTGAATAACCACGCCCAGCCCGCCCACATCGTAGGTGCCCTTGATGACAACAAAGAATATGGCTCCAATCATAATGACGGTTTGGATGACATCCGTCCAAACGACGGCCTTCAGGCCTCCAACAGTTGTGTAGAAAATACAGACGAGGCAAACAATTGGCGTGATGACATGGATATTAATGCCAGTAACTGTAAAAGTGTACAAAGGTCAGGACATGGACATGAAATATGTGCAATTTATGCTAAATTTATATATTTACAAATCAAAACAATTGATAATTGGGAATATTTTCAATTTTCATAACAATTAAACATTCCTATATGTTTCCATAGACAAACATCGAACATGAATGATTTGAAATAAGGTTTCAGTCAAAATTTTGAAGTCATTCAGGTCCTTGACAATTTAAATGATTTAATTTTGACATTTCCTAACTATAAATTTAAGTTCTTACCTTGATTAAAGGCCAGGGCCGGTACATAGATGACAATTGGCAGCCAGATGAGCTATGAGAAAAACAAATTCAGGGCTCTTTAATAAACTCTGGGGACCTCCTGCAAGAAGCTTGCACTTCGTTGCACACAAAATTGAATTCTACTTACATTTGCGCCCGTGAAGAAGGCGGATCCCAGCAGACGAACGGACTTGTTAAAGCGCAGCTCGAAGTACTGAAAAAATTTTTTTTTTCCATTGTCGGATTGTCGGCGTCGGGTTAACACAATAAAGATGCACACAAACACTCGCAGGGACACTGACCACCAGGACAGCAGTGCAGTGCAGAGCGAGTGTGTGCGGCAACGCGACGTATACATAATCGACTATTACTCATACGACATGTAGCCAGCACCAAACTTATAAACTACGACTGTCCGTATGCCAGACCGGCGCACAATTGGCATTGTTCGGGCTTATTGCAGCCCGGCATGGCATTGTGTGCCAAATCCTCGTGGATACACATGCATATCCCATTCCCAATCCCAATCCCCCCATTGGCATGCAAATAAAGTGAACCCTTTCAGGCGATTGCACGCTGTTTTTGTTTTGTCGGGAACACGGACTTCTCCTTGTTCTCCTTGGACTCCCCTTTAGCCTTACTTACACATTAACATGCCAGCGAATATTACCAGATTCCAAAGATTTTGTACACTCGAAAACATTGAATTAATGCATAACATGCAGTCCACTACGTAAATACACACATTTCCATGCGATTGGACAACGTTCTGCTTACCTCATAGGTGGATGTCAGCTGGAGGTTGCAGAACACCGGCAGGAAGATGTACCACGAGATGGTGCCCGAGATGGCCAGAGTCACCAGGATGAAGGCATACTGGGTGCCGTATACATAGATCTCCGTCGAGGTTCCCAGCAGCGAGATGCCAGACACGAAGCTGAAAACGGAATATAAGAAATTATTAGTTCAGGCTAATTACGGCTGAAGCTCAAAGTTCAAGTCAACGCTAATTGTGTGCCTATTGATCGGAACTTTGGCCAAGTTAGACTCTTTTTATTTTAGGCCTGGACCAAAAATAAACTTGAAGTCAATTTTTAATTGAATTAGGTTCGGGCCAGGCAACCACTCAAGCTGTTGACCCAAGTTAGGGTGAAGGAGAGGCCTCAGATATTGTGAGACAAGTTTAAGGTTCAATTTGATAAGAATTATTTGAAAACACTGGAAACTTGTATAAATTAAGCTTAGAGAAGTTATTCATAATAATTAAAATGAATATTTAAATAATATATAATATTTTGGATCTCAAATTTAAGTAATATTATTGGTTCAAGTTGTTTCTGTTATTTGTATATTCATTTTTACCTATTTTCTTAAATTACTAACACTGCAGTATGGCAAGTCTTATTAAAATCCTCTTAAATTGTTA
Organism: Drosophila orosa; assembly: GCA_018904745.1. Lineage (NCBI taxonomy): Eukaryota > Metazoa > Arthropoda > Insecta > Diptera > Drosophilidae > Drosophila > Drosophila orosa. Next base: position 24,480 of record JAEIIH010001412.1, read on the forward strand.
AGCATACAGAAATTAATTTAGAATTTTGGCACACTGTATATCCTGTTGATATCCTCTTCCTGAGTTTTTAATTAAATTAATTTGTATGCCAATCAATCACTGAAATGTTTGCCTAAACTTTTGCCAAGGTGCCCAAAAATTATGAAACTAAATTAAAGGTATACAAAAGTTTAAAATTAATCATATTATTGTGGCATAAATCCTGCAAATCTGAAAGTTTTTTATTGAATTAGGCACTGACCAAAGCACCTTTAACTTCAAGTTCATAAGATTACAAAGGTAACTTTATGGTAAAAGTCCATCAACCAGAACGCGGCTTAACCTAATGTCTGGTCTAGCATTTCGTGTAAGTAACTTTGCCGTGGTCCAAGCATTTCGTAATCTGATTTTAATGATTAATGTCCATAACAATCATCATTTCAATTTTGGTCACAAAACAAATGAATTGCCGCCACAGACATACAGAAAGTTGACGGCGGCCAAGAGAGAAATGCCATTAAAAGTTGATAACAAGCGGCGTTAAAGTACGCAGCAGACACACAACGACACGTTTAAAAAATACAAAAAAAGAAAAAAATAAACAAAAAATTGAAAAATCTGCAAAGCACAAAGGACATTTTGAAGGAACAAAAAAAAAAATGATGGCATGTAATTGTAATTCAAAGCACGTTGCCTGAATTTGTTGCAAAAAGCAAACGACAACAAATAGAATGCCATAACAATAAAAGGCTCACGAAACAATTGTCAGCGGGCGAGGCAAATGACCAAAACCCCGGCCTTAGGATAGGCAGGATGGCCAGGATTGCCAGGATTGCGGAGTCCAGGTCGTCCTGGCCGGTCATTAATGCGACGACGACGCCTAAGACAAAGGGACCGCACCCGTCGAAAGGTGCTTGACCAAAACGTGTCAAATACAATGCCCAACACCCACCCGTTCGCTGGGCCAGCGACCAAGGTCACTAGGTCCCAACCAGTGAGAACGGCGAAGAAAAAGTAATTTGGGCAAATTATTTGAGTTTGCGGCTTGGCGCAAGTTTAAATAACTTCAATCTGGCTTAGACACCAAAAGCGGCTAAGTTGTATTTATACGCCAGATACACACACATATCCTATATATAGATATATATATTACTCGGAAAGTTCCGCAAGCCATTTCAATATCAGCACAATCAACACGGAGGCCACCCCCTAATAGGCTTGACCCTGACAATGAATATTGTTTACGCAATCTCTCCTCCAGTCTTGTGTCGGAAACTTTTAAATAAAATGCTACACTGTTTGTTCTGGCCAAACAACTCGCCGGGAGCCAGACACTGCTGGACTGGGTCAGATTATTCTTATTCCCTTGGCCAGATTACGTATACGCACGTTTGGCTGATGGCATCGAAATAAAGCGAAATGACTGAAAATATATATATATATATACATTTTGATTGATTTGGCCGGGGATAAGTTAAGCCCATTACGATAATTTGTGCAAATATTAGCTGAATCCAAGCGAATGCATTCAATTTAAGGGGATTAGCCCGGCTTAAAGGGACTGAAACAATGAATTTACGAATTTCCTGCGGGCCACTATTTCCATTTAAGAGCTCGAACCTGTCTGTTTGGCCTTGTCAAAAGCAATTAAACAACAAGACACTGGGGAAAATATCGCTGAATAAACTTAAAGATATTTAAATTATAAATAAATTCGCAAAAAAATTTTAAAATATATTTTTAAATCTATTCATAAAATATATAGCAAGTAATTCTTAGGGATTTTGTCTGCAGATGCAGAGAATAAAATATAACACATATTTAGTTTTATAGTTAAGGAATAATTAGTAGATTTTTATTATTAAATTCTAAAATTCTAGGTCCTCTAATGGGGTTTTACTATTTACATAAATAGGATTTATGCCAGAG
>JAEIIH010001429.1:0-13174 GCA_018904745.1 Drosophila orosa
TTTTATTTCTTACAAATTAAAACTGTAATTAAAAAATGAATTCAATATATATCATACTATAAACAAATTATTATACTTCCTTTTTTGTAGTGTGCATACGCAGTCTGAGTGACTAGAACACATCCCGAACACGTAAATCAATATGTGACTCGATTGGCTCGTTTGCACATGAACCCTCCTACTCCATGAGGAGAAATAAATTAAGAGGCAGAGGGACCTGGGGAGACAGGGTGAAATGTGGTTGTCCTGGGCAGTAAAAATAACTGGAAACAGAAGCAACAGGCAACACACATATTACCTGCAAATTACGTCAACTGTTGCAGACAGCTCAACTATGGAAAAGCGGATTGAGAGTTATCCGAGAGGGTTGAGTTCCTAGGGTCAGAACTTATGGCAGAAGTTTGCATTACAACTAAATAACTAAAGCAACGGAAAAACTCGCTTAAAATATATTTTTTAGAGATCGGACAAAGGATAGCCTTTTAAGTCCCTAATATTTGTATATACCACTTTGAATATTATGCTTTATATATAATTAATTAAATTGTGTTAATATATCTGCCTTTGTTTTTCTCAGTGAAATGGGGAGCGTGAGCCACGTGACCCTTGCAAGGCAATGTGAAATGTCAGGGCACTTTCAAGAGTTCATTTAGACGATAGAAAATACTATCCTGAAACGCTTCATACAGTGGCTATGGTAGGGAGACGAGACAAATGCCAACAGGTTGTTGCTGTTGTTTAAATAATTGAGACTAAAAGTGCAATGGGTATTCGTCGAGGGAAGGAGGTCATGACAGAGCCACCCACTGGGTTAAACATATGAGAGCATGGAATGAGTGCGTTTGTGGGTAAACAGCAAGCTTATTTATTTCTCATTGTTGGGTAGAATAGTTTATGCCATGCGTGGGTCTCCATTTTATCTACTTATGTAAATTTGGTATTGCTATAGCTGCTTCTTTGAAAAATAACTTTAATCTTAGAGCTGAGCAATTTATTAAGGCAAAGTTTGTATGTATCTAACCTATAAATTACGACAAAATACTAATTTTAAATACATTTTTTTGTTTATACATTGTACTATAGATATTTAATTAACTTAAAAAAAAGAAGCGGATCGACTTGGCTTTTGATGCTGATCAAATATAGTTTATAGGGTCGTGACTGACTGAATATCCTTAAAAATTAACAAAAAATATTAAATAAAATAAATAAATATTCAATGTTCATTTAACTGAAATGATGTATATTCATACATTGATGTATGAAAATGCAGTGACATTAGCATGACTATTCGGACTCAAGGAAAGCTTTCACACTACAGGTGTCTGGTATAAGCGAGACAGCAACACCAGCGACGGCGAAAGAGAGTCCAAGAGAAGAGAGCGGAAGAGTGCCAGCCAGAGCGACAAGTGTGGTGAGTTTCCATTATCCTTGAGAACGCATTCACCCTTGGCCAAGCGAAGGAAAATTGTGCGAGGACCGTTAGGCGAAATCAAAGCAAACTGATAACAGCTCTGTGGGAGAGACAGAGAGAGAGAGTGCGCTCAAAAGAGAGACCCGAGCGCGAAAAAGCACGAGGGTGAACTTTTCCTTCAACTGGAGCCTCAGATAACGGGACAGTTCGTGGCGGAGTTGCGAGTGTGTCGGTTGTGCAACTGCGGAATAACGGTACACCACGACAATCCTCTGTGTGCGGGTGTTTGAGTGTGAGTGTGTATGGGTGTCAGCCTCAGTGGCCAGTGTTGTTGCAATTAATAACGAAAGTCCTGTGCGTGTGTGTTTAATGATTAAATAAATTCGATAAAAATTAAATGGCAAATAAAGATTTAGAAAATTGTTAACTTTTGCAAAATTAACAATATTTAATTGGAGACTGAAGGCAAACCAATAAATATAACAAGCTTTAACATGTGAACATTAATTTCAAATACAAAATTATTTACATTTTGGGAATTGGGAAATTTAAGGGCAACACAAATAACGTGTTTTGATGCGAACTCTGTTGAATAATCAAGACAAGCAGACTGCGCAGTTTGGCGCCGTGTGGGCGTCTGCCCAAAAATCTAAGAAGTAAATGGGAGAACAGGGCAAAAATACATAAATCCCACCTAGACAGCAACGGTGTGTCTGCCCCTGACTTTTATTTAATGCTTATTTCTGCGGAGCTCATTGGCAAACCAGAGAGTTTTGCCTGTGAATTTTGACAATACATGGAAGGATCTTAATCAAAGGGTTGTGTTTCCGAGAAATTTCAACGAAAAACTATATAAATTAGGCAGCCTTTTGGTATTAAAATTCTCCAAGAAATTTCGCAAAGCAATTATAAATATTTTCTACAATTGTTCTTAAAATGCAGATTAATATTTTCAATTCTTAGTTTTGGGTATAATAATATTTTATTCAATTTTTTAAGGTTTAGAAAACGTTTAAGGGAACTTTAAAAATATTGGTTCTTTTCTTTTGGCAAAATATATAAAAAATATAACCAAAATAAAGTCTTGTAAAAAAGAGAATACTATGTTTTGTAACAAGTCATTCAATAAGAGTTTATTTTTCGTTGAAAATAGTACTTATTTTTTAGTGTCTCCTTTGCCTGAACATTATAATATTATATTTAGATTACTGCTTATTTTAATTGTCGCTTCCTCTCTTTTATTGCTTATTCTTAATTAATTTAGTTTTCAATTGACTGAAGCCCTTGTCTAATTTTCGAAATTATAAGAGCATTCAACCTTCTGAATGCCTTTAGATGAAAAGGCAACTTTCCCCGGCATTCTCCTACGGCTTTTCTTCTGCGTCTGCTTCTTTGCGTCTCGCTTTCACTTGGTCATGAAAATCAAAGTCCCCCGTGTGCGTTGTCAATGTATTGGGACCCCCACATCTGAGTGTGTGTGTGTGTGTGAGTGTGAACTGTGTTGGTGCGCGTGCACACACACACATTATAGGGGTCCTTGTTGCGGGGGCGTGAAAAGTTTTTCTTCCTGTTTGAGTTGCGTATTTGGGCGCCATTTCGGCATTCCGCTTTTTATTTACTACAAATTGCTTTGCATTTTCGTTCCATTTCATCTTTCTCTTCCTTTTTTTTTTTTTGCTTGGTTTTATTTTAATTTATTTTTATTCTGGTATTGCGTTTAATGCGCTGTCGGCAATTTGTTAGGGAATAAAATGTTGCACCTACCAACCCCTAAATACTCCGCCGCTGTGGCAGTAATGAAATATTGTAATTAACTTTGTTACCAGCGGGCAAACCGAAGAGAAATTTGCGACGTTAATGAGGCGGCAACAGGTTTCACGGCAGCAGCAGCAGCAGCTTCAATTAAGTTTTTAATAAGCGACAGTCTAGGGCTAATAAATATTCATAAATATTTTAGCTCAGCTGTCGGCAATTTTCCAAGTACTAACCCGCAGACCAGAAAACCCTCCCCCGCTGGCACGTTTTGAGTGTATTTAAAAGTTCTTTCCTTCTGCTCTATCGGAAACTTTTCCATCAACTTGTCCCAGTGCAGGAAACTTTCGGTTCCATTCATTATTAACGATAATATGTGCTCAGCTCCTCTGGAAGCCTAGTTTGGGGGGCAAATGCCAGAGGCGAAAAGTTCGCAATTAATTGCAAACTACCAAGTCGAGTGCAGGAAAGTGATATCTCGCAGGACAAAGTCAGGAATTATTTAACGAAATGGGTCACACAATGTTGGCTAAGCTTTATTTGGGTTAACAAATTAAAACTGACTTTGGTTGTTCAATGGGGAATGCTGGAAGTATGCAAAATGTATGCAAAATGCAATGAATTATTAAATTTATGTCATTAGTCGAAGTTAACTTTCAAGTTGAGTGCCAAAATATGATTTCCCACAGGGCGAAGTTGTGTTTAGCTTTAACTTTTTAAATGAAAAATGAGAAAATGTATAAGCTTCGAGTTAATTGCTTTAAGAAAATGTTTAAAAACTAAAAACTAACTTATATAGCCTAAAATGTACGCTTTTAGTTTAGAAACAATTTAGAGCCTATCTTTTAATTAAATCTCTCAATTCAAAGCAATCAAAATAAATGGTCCTTTTGCGTAAAAGTTTCTCCCAATATACATTTACTTAAAGCCTTGAACAATAACAAAATATATTTTACACATCCATGAATTAATCCAATAATAAACTTGGCATAAACTCAACGACCAAACAAAGAAATAACTTGGAATAAAGCCAATTTCCACAATAACGAGCCAAAGCAACGCCTACGTAAAAGCACACAATGGCAAATAGCCTTTCAAAAATTTATTTAAATATTTGCTTACACAGAAAGTAAGCGGATCCACGCCAAATTGAATAACACGAGACAATAAAAGAAACGTTCGAGTGGAAGGAGATGATGAAGTGAAAATAACAACATTGGCAGATAACTAATAACAAGCAAACAGAAGGCATCAAAGGAAAAGCGGGAAAACCAGTCGAGTCTTTGACTTTGAAGAGGGCCAAGAAAAGCCAGAGTCATGGGTTTGAACTTCGTGTAAAGGAGGTAAGTCAATGGAAGCGGAAATATATTCCTTAAATTGTACCAATCATTCATGAATTAAATTATAAGCATAATGTATGCATTCGTGATGTATCGAAAAAATATATATTTCGTGATTTTTGATTATAATAGTTTATTATAATGTGTGAGCAAATTCATAAATATCGAATTATTTATGAGTTCGGTTCTGCTTATTTTATAAAATTAATTAGGGCCTCGTATTCAGTTGAAGGGTAGGCTCTTTCCACACTTATGTATATGGCCCTTAACCTTTTCGCATATTCAGAAAAATACACACAACTAACCCAATTTTCATAATTCATTCACCGACATCTCGCAGCTCCCCAAAGCACGTCATAGATATTCCATTTCATCAGATGTATTAGTAAAACGAGAGCCGCAAACCACCCCTCAAGAGATTTAAATTTAGACCCGGACACCGCTGTGTACATAAGGACGTTATATACATACACTTTATATAGGTATATGCCAAATTATTGTACATAATTGAGTGCGTTAAATTATTTACTCGATGGGGTTTTTCGGAGGTGGAGGATGCTGGAGCGGGGCTATAGACCTTTTAACCGCTCGTTGGGTCCTTAAAGTCCGCAAAATATAATAAAATTAAATGGCTTTAAGGCCTCGCCTCATCGGTCGACTGAAAAGTATGCTACAAATTCCTCGCATAAATATTGATGTATCTTAAGGGGGTCTCTGGAGTGTGCGAGTGCGAACGTTCGTTCTGCTGTTCGTTCACCTTCTCTATACTCTCGAGACTAAAAAGGGAGAACAACAAATCGTGCCTACTAAGTAAATATTCAGAGCTCTGACCCTGGAAAAGGCATTGAACCATTATTTTGCACCGCAGAAATACAAAACCGTAGAATAATTCTGCATAATGCTGCGTTCAAATCCGCATAATCGCATTAAAAGGGCAGCTATTAGAGTTTTGATTGGCAGATTGTGGTGTTTCATATTGTCAAGCATGGTTATGCAATCATATTAGATATATGGCAGGCGCTAATTATCGATTTGCATTTAATAGGATAATACAAATTGTGGCATACACGTAAACAACCTTTTGGTCGCATGATTGTTTGTCAGAGCACCACATAACACAATTATCATTTTAATTGAATAAAGCATAAAGGCTGTCAGTAAATAGAAATCATTTATCTGTGACAATGCATTGCAATGGGTGGAAAATCGGGGTATTTTAGCCATATGGTGATAATTGGATAATAATATTATTATTGAAAGCAAGCGAGCGAAAAACATACAGAAATTTAATCAACAGTTGATTAATAGCTGTGAAAGATTATTACATGTTATTTACCATTAATTATTCTCTTAAAAATAATTTAATCTGCAATAATATGACAAAGTTCAAGGATACAGGAAGCTCATGTGCTTCTCTTATGCCGGCAAATCAATCATACATCCCTTTCATTTGTTATAATTAGCCAAAGCCTTGTTTATTTGGATTAAATATAATATTGTCGGCACACTCGCTATCACATCAATCATGGCACTCGATGTCTGACAATAATATCCTTACCCTACGGCTGGGAAAGGAGAGCAAAATATACATACTATACTTATACAGGGAGGGGAAATAAGTAATAGACTCAACTTAAGCCTGCCTTGGATGCGAACTTATGGAAGTGAGCTGCTAGTCTGCTTATGTCCTTGAGGCTTATTATTTAGCTGCTTATTCATTGCCAGGCGAAATGTACTCCTCCAAATTCAGTAAACAACGAATAAACAAATAAACAATAAAAAAAAGGCAGCCACGTGGTTCCGTCTGACAGTGACAATAAATATTAATGACCGTCGGAATAAATAGATATTTAAACAAATGTAACGCTTTGATGGTGTCATGAAAATGTTATTAAATTGCCATGACCAGGAGCAGTACTCAACACGAAGCCCCCGGCCGACTCCAAATGAGTTCGAATGACTTTCATTAGCTTTCTTTATTATGTGTCGATTGTTTTCGCCTAATTACTGGGCGGCCTGATAATGTTATTGATCTGTCACTACCAAAACACAAAAACAGCAGCACAATAATCATTATAGATTGGGTAATTTAAAATTAATTACATAGCTTATTCAATTTATTTATAATTTAAACTGATTACTATACTAGCTAATCATCTTGTAAATAGTTTTTCAGGTAGCTGATTATGATTTAATTATTAGTAGTTTTCTGCAGAGTTCAATGTAAAATTCATAGAATACGGTTATTTACCTCAAGGTCTCATTAAAGCCTTTCAGAAATTTATTCTGACTGCCGCCGAATATGTGGAGGCCATCAAGGAGTTCTCCATCAGTAAGGTAACGGTTTTTAAGGACTACACTTGCAAGATCTTAGAAATTAATCAATATACAGTAGATAATAAATAAAAGAACATGAAATTTAAGTAAAATTCAAAAGTATTTCTTACCAAAATGCATCAAGTTAATATTCCTTTCTTTGATTAAGAGATTACCATTATACCTTGCCAAAGGGCAGGCTAGCAAATTTACATTTTCCCTTTAACCCAAAACTAAACTGACTAAATTTTGGCAATTAGAGCTGCAAGGGTTGGTCAAAACCATAAAAAAAAGGAAAACAGTATTAAACAAGCTGGAAACCGAGCTACAGCCACTGCTAATGAATATTCCGCGCCGGCCCGCGTCGCCCCCAATAGAAACTTTTCTCATTACTCAAATCTATATGTAAGTATATATCCGCATATAAATCCCAACCTTCGACAGAGAACTAAATACCGACAAAGTGAACAAAACGGTTTGTTCAACAGCAAAGGCTAAAACGGGGCGGGGCTGCCAGGGAGGCGTGCATTTTTGTAAACGGTTTTTGGCCAGGATTCATTTGCATCTCCCACTGGGCGTTGGCTGCCTTTGAACGAAAGTCAAACGCCAACGAGTTGCCGGCAAAACAGCAACAAATTTGCACTTCCATTTTAATTTCGCCTGTCGCCTTTCCCAGTGATGATGATGATGCTGGGAAATCCTTTAAAAAGTACCAAGAAACGGGTGCAAACAGGCCAAGCTTCTGTCACAAAAAAGGAAGCTTCTGCGCTTAATGGCCGCAAAAGTGCGAAAGAGTCAAGAAAGTGGTTCCAAGGTTGGTTGGGTTCTTCTGTGAAATACTTTTACGTTTTACCGGGTTACGGAAAAATGCAGTAAACGAGGTTGTCAGTGAACTTTTCCCAATGACGCATCTGCTTAAATGTGTTTTAAAGCTCTTTAACCTTGCGGAATTTTCATAGTTGGATTTAAATTCCGCAAAGAAATAAAAATGAACGAAAGTTTATACAAGAAAAATGTGATAGATTCACACCAAGGCTGGCAGTTAAAAGTATAGAATACAGTCGTGATTTCATTCCCCTTTTATTTTGCAAATTGCCAGCCATAATCATACCAAATAGCTGCAGTACCATACTGCTGCAACGCTTTGAAGAGCCATCAAGTTCAGACATAAAATTTTATAACCACACACTCGACCTCACGTCTCCATCGTTCTAACATCCTCACTTAGTACACACTTATTGGCAGAGCATCAAAGGCACAATTAACCGCAGTTTTGTTGATGTAATTTAATGGCACTTGTTCGACATTTAATTACACTAATTTATATGCAAACTGCAACCGACACGGCGGCAGCAGCGATGCCGACACCGATGCTGTGATGATGTCCGTCGTCTAATGAAGTTCCCTTTTTCTCTCCTTCATTAATTTTTCTTCGTTGTGTTGGAAAAGTTGTAAATAATAAATGGTTTTTCCAGCTCAATGAAATTGATTTTTCATCGGAAATGTTTGTTCTTTTAATTACTACAATTTCTCACTATTTAATTAAAAATATTTCTCAAATTCGAAAGCAAAGTGTCTTTGAATTTCTGACCTGATTCTCAAAAATGTAAACCAGGTGCTAAATGCCTGGTATTCGTAAAATTAATTTAAAAATTCTTGGGAATATGTCCTGCAAAGTTCTTAGATTTCCGAAACGACGAGTTAATATTTTACCTTTAAATAAAAGTGCACCTAATAAATAAGGAATGCCAATTGCCTCCTCTTACTTGGAAAGCAGTGTGACGTATTAAAATAGTTTTTGTCTTCCATGATATTATAAAAACATTTCCAGTATTTTTAGTTAGCATTCCCCCGTAGCCTAGGCTTTGGTGGAACCTGCTGCTTCTGTCTCCATCGAAAAAAATGTATATATATAATATTTATGCCGTAAGGGCAATGCAATGTCAAGCCATGCCATGCCGCTGCCCCTCTTTCGTGTTTTCAGAGTAAAGACATCAAACGCAGCTGCTCCTGATTTCTCGGGTATTTCAGCGAACGGTACCAAGTCTTTGTATACACTTCCCAAGGGTATACCTAGTGCTTCACCAAAGCTAGTAAACAGACTCCCAAATACATTTTCAAACAATTGAGAAATGTAATTAATATCGAATAATAAATATCAATAAGAGAAGTCGCACGTATAATAATTTTGATTATTTTTCTTAAGGACTTAATTTAAGGGTATAAATATACTTTATTCTTCTTATTTTTTTCGTAGTGCTCCTCTTCTGGTGACTTCGCCGTTCTCGCATTCCTTCCGCCAGCTTCAAGTCCTGTTCTCCAGCGCATTTTTCCACATGACGTGTGTTTTGTGAGAAAGGCCAAGCTGGGGAAAGAAAAAGAGGAAAACAATAAAGAGCGAGTACAACGAGCAGAGGAAAAATTTGTCAACATGTTTATAAGTTTCTCCTTTTTTTTTGTACGCTGCCACGAGTGTTTATAGTGTCTGCTTTTGCCATTCCTTATATTAATATTGGTCATTTAACTTTTGATCTCACTCTGTCGATTGTGGCTGGTCTGGCAGAAGTGTCTGTTGTTTGTTACAATATTTATTGTTTCAGTTAATGATTTTTTTCTAGTTATTGTTCTTAATTTTCTTTACTTGACTTTATTGAGTTGTGAAAAAAAATGCTCTTAATTAAGGTGTTGTTATTAATGTAGTTAGTAATATTTTTGAAAATAGCAGACTGCCTTTGAGTTTTTAATAATATTACTATAATATGCTAAATTTATTTTGAAATGCAATTTTCCAATGACTTGACCTAGTTTTCTTTACAAAGAAACTTTTATAACAACTGTTTATAGTGGTTCCCCAAACAAAATTTTGTTTCAACTTAAATCACTGTTTTTTCCCTAGTAAAACTTGTTTTCCCTTTCAACTTTTAAAACTTGACTGTCCTTAAATTCGTATAAATTTGTGAAAAATGTTTCCCTTTGCATTTTTATTTTAACAACGTCTGTTCTCCAAGTTGTCATTAGTGCCAGAAGCCATATTGCAGTTGCAGCTGTTGCTGCTATCGCACTTGATGTCATTGCAGTTTTGCCCGACACTTTCTGCTTACTTTTGGACCTGTCGCCTCAAAGGCTAAAAAGGAAAACACTTGCACCTGTCCCAAGTTGCCGACAGAAAAGTAAACTTTTATTTATGGAAACGGCTTGAATTACTTCCTTGTTCGGGACGAAATAAAAAAAAAAGAGGAGAAAAAAAAGTTTGCCAGCTTTTCTCCCTGGTCCAGTGGCTTTATTTTGAGGTCCATCGGTGGCTTTCATCGCATAAACTATCTTTATGCCTTGTGGGACCTTTTCATAAGCACGTTTTTATCTGCTTTACACATTTGTGCGTCGACTTCTTTCAAAATGGGAACAGGACTCGGGGGAGGGTCAAGCGCCCTCGTTTCCATCGGTGTCCTTTAAGACCCCATTTGGTGTGTTTGCCATTAAAAGCCCCTTTTTATCCACAGTCCCGTCCCTCCTCCGCCAACAATTGTGCGTTTGGGCCACATCGTTCTGCTGATTTTGTCAGTTTTCTTTGTCATTGATTTTCGATCATAATAATTCCATGTGCTTTATGTGCCGGAAAGTGCCCGCTAAAAAGGACGACAAGCATCTGGCAATCCATTGCAATGCATTTATCCCTCAGATCCCTCGCATGCGATGAGCTGAGCTTTGAAATAATTTGATTTTTATGCTTCTCTGTTTGTCTCCATATCTTTCATTTCCTGAGTTTTTCTCGGAATTTCCGCTGCTCACTGTGTGTGTATGTGTGTGCTTTCCTTTTATGACTTTATAATATGGACATTAAACATCTTTCAAACTGATTGTGTTAGGAAGTTAAGTCATTCGGAGAAAAGTCAAATAAATTGGCATTATAGGGCATTAGGATTCGGCTAAACGTTTTTCTCTTCGAATGATAATTGATTGGTTACGATAATTGACTGTTAATATTGAATAATAATTAAACAATAAATCAGAAACTAATGAGGTATAGTCACTTTATTGGCATTTGGTTCAGAATTCAATACATTTGCTTAATTTTACTGCAATTTGTGCCTCAAAACTCTTTAACATTTATTTTAAAATATCAAATAAAATTCCTAAAAAATAAACCTATTCAAGGCCTAATCTCCACAGATCTTTACAAATTTTCTGAGCCTAAAGCCGCTGTCTTGAATGAAATTTCCATAAGCAATAGGACTATCATTTATCTTCTCATATCGTAAACATCAAGTTGTCGGTATGAGTTAGCCCCAATCTTTTGATAAAGTTAATCTGCAAAGCAATTTCCACAACCTAATTTTCCACACACCGACACACACAGACACCGAGGCAGTATCAAATGCTCAATCGAGTCCAGGACATTATGCAAAACACATGACAGCCAAACGTAGCTTAGGAAAAACAGGAGCAACAACTAACACACTCAGCCAACTGACAACTTCACTTATTCCAGTTGAGTTGTGACGTTCTGACCGCAGGCAGTTGGCAAATGAAGGCAAGGGAAAGGAAAAGCAAAAAAAAACGCCTGGGAAAAGGCGTTGAAACGTCTCATTTCCTTCAGTGTCTGTCGACACTCGGTCCGTAAAAAAGAAAACAAAAATTAAGATGGTCGAAAAAAAACCGCAGGCAAATCAAAGGCAGAAGGAACCTCATTAAATTAATGCAAGCCTCAGGAGTTTATCCCACCCGCGTGGACGACCTCGGTTAATTCATGGGAAAAGCCTCTTTAGCAAAGACTAAACAAAAAAAAAATACCAAAGATTTGAAATGCTCGATAGGCGCAGTCGAAATGATTGGCAGGACCCCTGAAGGACCTATGTCAGCATAAGCCGGCGGCTTAGTTAAAGTTGTATGGAGGAACATGGAAACATTTTGTTAGATTATCCAGCATGCAAAGTGGTCACGGATTTGCATTTCAAATGGGTTTCATTTTGTATACCCAGGGTAGAAACGTATCTCTCTTTCGAAATAAAAAAACAAGTAAGGAAGGAAGGAATTCAAATCAATTTAATAGTTATTAGTATATTTAATTTTCAGCTGTAATGTATTACTGCACTGAAATCACAAAAATGTAACCCTTCACGTTAATTAACTTGTCAAGGACATTAGGTTCAACCAGTCAGCTTCTCCAATTTTCCAAAAAATTCAACAAAATTCTTTTGCGCAAAACAAAAACAGTTTCTACGGAAAATCCGAAACATGTTTTTGGAAACCACAACAAATGTGACATTTTCAAAGTCCCAAAAACAAAAAAAACTTGTTCAAACTTATAAAACGAACAGCGATGGTTACAAAACTGCACGTGTTACTCTACACTGTGTAACATAAATAATGTGTAAAGTTCAATGCCTAATAAAATATATATGGGAAAAATAAAAAATTTATTGTAGAAAATAAAGCCATGACTTCTAAAAAATATATTCTACTTTGTGAACTATGCTATTACATCTTGTTAACAAAGTTGTACATACTCTTAGATGAATAAAGTGTTTAATAATATTAAACAAATTTAATTTAATTAAGTATAAAAACAGCCCAATCTTTTTTTAGTCATCCCTTGCCGTCCAGTGCCTCAATATGAATATGGAATATATATTTAGTATGTGGGTGTCCTTGTGTCCGGTACAGATTTAGAGGGACTTTCGTTTTTGCCCCCGTTCATGTTTATTTTAGCTTGCAAATAAAGGGGATAAACAACAACTGGCAGCCATGTTCAACAGCATTTCCGCTTACAAGTCCTTTTTTTTGCATTTTTGCGTTGGCCTGGGTTTGTGTCTGTGTGCGCTGAACCCTTTCACAGCTTTTGGCTAGAATCCCCCTGGTCCCCCAACCAGTCAAAAGCCATCCACTCAATCCTTGGCATGTTGCTCATATATATTCCTTCAGCAAAAAATGTATGCGTGTATGGCGGGGATGGCTGCTTAGTCATGCTCATGAAACGCGAAAAACGCAATCAGAAAGTGGGGAAAGGGAGAATTTTCCAACTGTAAACAATAAATATAAACATGGAGCCCTGTGGGCGGAATCATAATAATCCCATCCTCATCATCATCATCATCATAATCCACATGCTGTCGTCAGTCAAGTTCAAATGGCTGGCAAATTTTTTTTTGGTACACTCTTTACCCCGATACAACCAACAAATGGCTAATATCTATAGGGTTGCGGGGCAATGTGGGGTGGCTAAAGTTGACGGGTAAACAAGGCAACTGCTTAGCATTATGAAAGGTGGCTTCAGGAGTTGCCAGCTTTGTAAGGAAAATTAAAATTTCTAATTTTGTATGCATGCTGTATCAATTTTAATGGGAAGCTTTTC
>JAEIIH010001430.1:0-12440 GCA_018904745.1 Drosophila orosa
TGGAACCGGATTTTTGTGCGGTGCCAGGTAAATCTCAGTCTCCTCCAACTCCAGAACACCCAACGTCCCAGTGCAGACCTTCAGAACATCGTACACTTTGTCGGAGAGGAGGCGTCCGACCCAATTCTCGACTGTCCTCCAGTTGCCGCGATTGATGATGTAGTGCTGGGGCACTATATTGATGTACTTGTTTGTCTGCTGCAGGTTCCGGGAGAAGGTGTACTGAGCTGCCGGAGTTAGGTGGCCGCGATCGAAGGTGAGACTCCGGGAAAGAATATGGGAAACATTTTTTAATTACCTAATTTAGATTATTTTCATGTTAATTGTATTCATTTGTGTGATGATCTTATCCTCCAACTCAATGGGTCTCCCCCATTTCCTGTCAACGTAGAAAATATGTATATTTTTTTTACATTTATTGTTTCATTTTTAACTTAAGGCTTTAAGCAAGGTTTTTATTTACATTAAAAGAACCGCAAAGCAAAGAGAACCATTTAATAATATTGATTGATTAATACCCGATGACCAGACGAAGGCTGAAGAGACGACATTCAGGCGATCTTTGGATAAGAGGGAGGCAAAGAACGCGAGTCCTTCACCAGTAACGCCAAAAATTGTCCTCTAACTACAAATATTTCCATTGATAATTAACAAATTCTTATTTTATCGTTGCTGTTATTTTACTTATCTTATGTTTGTTACTACTGCCAGTCTATACGTTCTATAACAATTCAATTGGTTGCTTAACATAAAAATAAACATATATATATTACTCAAAAGAACTTACATCGTACCAATAAGTGTTTAAAATAAATTAAACCCAACTTCCATAAGACGATAAATGCAATTTGCATAATTATACGTCAGCTGTCGGCTGTGATTAGAAATTTTTTAAGGATCAGCGGTTGTCTGCCCCGGGCAACTCAAATGGCATTTGCATTATTTATATTGCATCAATAAAACCCGCATTCAGGAATAATTAGCGAAAAACTTGTCGACAGCGACCAGCAGCGGATTGAGATCGGCGCAGTTGATCCGTTTATGGCTGGCGCTAGGATTTATTTGTACTTCCTTTCGCATTTGAAAGGCGAGCGTCTACCTGCTGCGAGGCAGAGCAGAGTCCTGCGGGTCCTGCGCATTCTACATTCATGAAACCGAAACCGAAACCAAAACCGAAGACGAAGACGAACCCACGAACCCGATGTAGAAGCCATTTGGCGCATCATCCAGCTCCTCATCGCTTTTAAGCGACTCAATTACTGCACTTTGATTCCCACATTCGTCGCCGTCGAGTGCCGAGTGTCGTCGTCCTGCGACTCGACTCGCTGGCTACCTGTCGGCGTCTGATTTCCCGGTGTCCTGCGCTCGGTTGGCCGTTTAATTGCCGCGGCTCGCGCTAAGTGTTCCCTAGAAAAACAATGAGCAGCCAGGAGCATCGGCATCGCCGCTCAATCAAGCACATGTCGTCCTGTGTTGACTCCTGGTCGCAGGACGCTGGACGCAGGCGCCCCGGATGTCTCGAGTGTCAAGCGCCTTTGCTTTGCGGCCTTTGTCTGATTATCGGTTATGTGTGGTTATGTCAATTAACGCGGATCAGCGCCGCGGCCCAAGGAGGAGGTATAAAAGGCAGCGGGCGCAGCAGCGAGGACATCACATTCACCGCACATTCCGCACGAAGCACATCGCACGGACTCAAAATTCAAAATGCAGTTGGGAAAGATTGTCATTTTACTGTTCACCATCCAGCAGAGCTGCCTGGCTTTGTATATCAAAAGCGTGGAGAAGAACGCCGTCAAGAAAGCTACCAAGGACGACTGGGGAGTCTTCAAGAACACACTCGGACTAACACAGGAAAAAGGTGGGTTATCCAGACTGATCATAGCTTATCCCTGAGTTATGCTTCTTTATGAAATAAATCAAATCCTTACATCCCCTTCAACCTTTATTAACTTTTGATATTTGTTTTCCTTATAGTTGAACTCCTGAAGTCGCAAAAGGATCAGCAGGGCACCAAGGAGCTGCTCAACCGCTTCATCCTGGAAAATCCCAAGGCCCTGCCTCAGGTCAAGAAGCAGCCCGATCAGTTCCTGAACCTCTACCATTCGATCCTCAAGAAACTCACCGCCTCCAAGCGGATGCTGAAGACCTCCCTGAACTTCGAGCTGGCCGACAGGCCCCACCACAAGCCCCTGAAGAGGCCGCGCCGCAAGATCGCCGTCAAGATGGTCTCCGATATGCCCTCCTGGAAGATCGAGAGCCTGCTCAACTCGTTCTATCTGAAGCACGGCCTGCCGCGGGACGACGAGAGCGACTACTCCGATCTGGATATGCCCAAGAGCGGCGGCGGTTTCTCCTCGGACTCCGAGACGGACTTTGAGGGCAACAATGAGGACAACGATTACGCCTCCGAAATACTGTACGACGACGAGGGCGACGTGGGTCTCACCGCCAAGACGCGCCAGAATGCGGAGTACGGCTCCTTCCAGGACCTGATCATGCAGGCCAAGATGAACGAGTGGGAGCGCGAGAACGAGGAAACCAAATTGCACGGCTCGGACAATAATGATTTTATTTAAATGAAATCAAGGAATTGTCTGCAAGGAACACTTACAGAGGGAGATAGAGGGGCTGTGCAATAGGGGTTCATATGCTGGCATTGGACTTTTCTTTAGTTTAATGTTTAAAGTAGTTATTTATGCCAGATCAAACCATCATTAATATATGTATTTATTTTAATTATTATCTTAGCTTAAGTGATTTTTTTCAATCTAAAATGAGTGAATAAACTGGGAAGATGAAGATTACAAATTACGAATTATAAAAGAAATGCCTTTTTACTGAATTTTATTCTTTATTAAAATACCCTAAAATTAATGTTAATTATATATTTTCTTTATTTTTCTTGATGCTGCAAACATTTTTAAGCTCGGACTCCTAATTACTTTCAAAATTATGAACTTTCTAACAGACTTTCAAGCTTATAATATTTACTATACTGCGCATGTCCTTTTACCAGACAAAAAGCTTTCTAAGAGAGAAGTTATTAAACAATTGCCTGTTTATTTCTCAACACTATTAAACCAAACAAAATTAGTAATTATTCAATATAATATAATGCAACAGGAATTAAGAACTCTTTTGTCTAAAAATATATTTAAATCACTTATATTTCAATTATGTAAATCAGCTGATTGTTACGCTTCGTGCTCTCCCTGAGGTCCTTTCTCTCTTGCAGCATGACAACAAAAACATCTCTGCCATTGGCAGACATATGGTTTCGCAATATTTTATATCTGTTCCCGAACAACATAAGCACGTGCTCCACCAGAGCACACTCATGCGCCATGTGGTACCTCATCGGGCTTGAGAAGGATATAAAAGCCGTGTTCCTTGAAACGGGCAATTAGTCTGTTGCTGTTCTCTGTCGGTAATATTTGAAATTCCCTTTAAAAAAATCTACTATTTAAGTACCTAGAGCAGTTTGCGTAGATATTGCGAAACCCTTGAACCCTTTCTTACCAGCTCAGGATTAACCCGGTTAACTTGTTTTCGATGCCAAACCCACTTGTTGCATTTTGGCTGATTTTGAGGTCGCAGGAACAAAGGTATTTAGGCTGCCCAACTTATTCAGAAGTTGCATTAATAAAAAAATTTTTGCAATGAAAAACTTTAGCTAGAGCAACGTTTTTGAGACAATCGATATATGTTCAATACGAGCATGCAATATCTTCTTGTGATGCACATCACGTAGATAGTCTTTTAGGTATCAGCCTCGCCAGCCTCGTCATCATTTATGCACGTACTCTGTTTCCTTGGGCTGCTAACTTTGGTTTCGCCACGGCCCCAAGTCTCTGTCACTGTCTTCCAACAGGGTAAACGTAGAAATACGGGCAACGATTTTTGGGTCTTTAGTTTGACTTATGAATAAGCATAACATTAGGTGGGAAACACTACGAAAAGTTCTTACGTTTTTAGGCAAGTGAACGATAGATTTATAAGGTATAAGGTATATTTATTTAACAATAATATAGCATAAATTAAAGTACATAATACAAATCCAATAAATAAAACTTGAACACATATCAAACATGCAGGCTCCATTATCTTACAAGTAAACAGGAATTCAAAATGCATTCGAAACTTGAGTATTTGAAGGGCAGCCAATACTCCCAGGTATAAGGATATAATTTGGTTCATCTGATACCCAGGAAAATACAGTTTCTTCACTTTCTTTGCAATGGCAGTCAAGACCCTTCTCAGCTATTCAAATTCAAGTATGGAACCAAGACTCTCGGTAGTCTTTTGGAGGTAATAAAGCTCTTGGGGTTCAGTGCACGGAAGGACTGTTTGTCTACAGCTTCTCGCCGCTTAGACTAACGATATTATAGTAATTGTGATCGGGGAACCGCTCCAGCTCGATGTAGTCCATTTCGGTGTGCAGCAGCTTGTCCAGCATCTGGATTATTTCCGCGAAAAGTGGCCTCTCCTGGGGATCGTGTGACCAGCAGTAATACATAATGTTATACAGCTCTCGACGACAGTGCTCCGGTTTCTCCAGGCGATACCCATCCCTCACCTGTGAAGTGTGTGAAAAGTGCAAATAATATTGTGATTTCAAAACGTAAAAAAACGAATCCAACCTTTCGCATAACATCAGCGGCCGATATTCCGGGGTATGGCGTCGAGCCCAGAGTTACAATCTCCCACATGAGTATGCCAAAGCTCCAGATATCCGATTTCACGGAGAATATATTGTCGTACAGTGACTCGGTGGCCATCCATCTGGAAATTGTGTAACGAATTCAATAAAATTGTGTATATAATTGTATATAGAAATTGGCTTTACCTAATGGGCAGCTTGCCTTCGCTTTTCCTCTCGTAGATCTTTGATGTAATCACATCTCGGGCGAAGCCAAAGTCCGCCACCTTGCAGGTGTGATCCTCTGTGATTAGAATATTTCTAGCCGCCAGATCTCGATGGATAATCTATTATAAAATCGGGATATAATTATTGTTTGAATATATTAGGCCAATTGTATTATATTTCCGTGCTTTTACTTACTCCACGTGATGTGAGGTAATCCATTCCCTTGGCTACTTGATACATAAAGGATGTCAAGTCGCAAGAAGTCAGCACATTGGACTTTCCATGGGTGTTGCCATAGTGTCTACGTAAAACAAAAGATATATAAATATGAATATAATAAAAATTTTAGTTCAACGCCTTTGGTTTATGTGCTAAAAAGCTTTAAAACGGTTGAAACTATTAGAAAAGTAACTTTTACTTGGATGATATGTTGCGGAAGCCTCTTTGTTTCGTTACCGAGATATATTAGGTCTCTTTCAATATGCATTTTAAATTGTTAATAAATTTTGTTGATTGCTATTTATATTTATTTTCTCCAAAATAATTTATTGCTTACCTCTCAGCACGTGAGCTGCGTAAATACGTTTGTAACTTTCCTCGATTCACATACTCGAGAATCACAAATGTGGGATCTTTATCTGTGCAACAGCCCAGCAGACGAACCACATTGACGTGTGGCTCCAAAGACTTCATTACCTGTAATTAGATTTGTGGTTAATTAAGCATATAAGTAAAGTAATTTACTAAAAATAAGAACGGGTAATTTGGTGTCACTTTCTGAGCTGCTTATTGGTATGAAAGGATATAATATATCTTTGGCAAAGGTAACATTAAATCTCCCAGAGTCTTTTTCTAATAATCTTAATACACATAGCCCTGCCTGGAGAATTTCCTAAAGAGATCCATTATTTACAGTCCAGAAATCCGAGTCTTTATTTATCTTTTCGGATACTGATTTTATTTACTGCGACATCAACTAGTTAGCCAAAGTAGCTGCAATTCATTTCAGTTAATAACTTGGTCCTTTCGAACGGAGCGCCTCTTTGTGCCGCCTCCACTCCTAATTCAATTCCAAAACTTTTAACTCCTTTCGGAGGAGCAACAAGGACCCGGTCATTTTGCAGGTCTCCGGAAAAAAGGACTGTGACTTGAGGAATGAGTCTGGAATGCGAGGCAGTAGCCGTAGGCCATCCATAATTTTGCATTGTTCCAAAATTAAAGGGCAATTATTCTCGTTTCTGGGGTAATCCGCAGAACATGATATACTGCAGCCGCACATCGCTGCCGGTGTTTTCCGGACCAAGGACTCGGGACTACGGACAGCTCCGAACCAAATGCGACTTTAATGATGAGGGACGCGACCCGCACGGCAACCCTAGAGTGGCCCTTCAGAGTCAGAGTCAGATTTGGGCCCAGAGATTGCCGGGCCAGGGGGCAAGGTTGGAGGTTTGTGAACTCCGAAAAGTGCAGTGCGCAGGTCGAGAGAGTGAGAGATATAGTTGACCCTGCAGGCGAGAGGATGCTGCGGCTTGTCACTTTTTCTTTTTTTGGAGGCAGGAACAGCAACAGGAATCAGTTTGCTTCAAGGCGTCGGAGTGCGCGGTCGAAAATCCACACTGAAAGGACCCTTGTTTCGCTTGCCGAAATGCGATTTGCACGGTTTAGCTCGTAGTGTTTACAAACGGAAAATCCTGCTGCCGAGTGCTGTGCATGTGTCTCCCATAAATGCGATTCAGTGCAGCCAAATGCTGAACTTATTAGCCAGCCATCGACTTGCCAGCGGAGGTAATAATCCAGGCAGCCGCCACTCGGGACAGAAACAGAAACAGAAACAGAGACAGAGGCCGAGAGACAGCAAGGGAAAATGCTAATCGATACGGCAAATGGTCGTATCATTACGGGATTACTTTCGGGGGATGCGGTCGGGGACTGGCGGCGACCTGTGAAATCCTGAGTGGTGTCCTTGGGCCGAATGAATGCAATACGTGGTCGTGGGAGCAACAGCACTCCATTGGCTTTGCCTGCCCAGAGAAGTATGCAAATTAAAGGCCATTCAAGGACCTGCCGTCACTCATACAAGCATATTTATTGATTCGCCGCATGAAATGAAAACAAAGAGTAGCCTGTGTTCCCTTGACTAAATCCCACACAAAGCCGTTGTAAAGAAATCACACTCTTTAAAGCCAGTCTGGATTTTTTTCGGAGTTCGGCATATGTGTAAGGACTCGAATCATTAAATATGCACGTCTGACACCGGAATACTTACAAGGGCATAAATGAATAATTTTGTCGCAGCATTTTTGGCGACCATAAATATGCAATAAGTCCCCGACATTATTCGAATTGGCATTTAACCCACATCGACGACCCACGTCCGAGGCTGCCTGCATTTCAGATATTGCTCTCAGTCAGGTCAGGTCTTGCTTAAATTTATTACGACCGAAGGACATTTTACCTAATGCGATTACAGGTTCCTTTTGAAAATTTAAAGGGAAGGAAACAAAGCTAATTAGCGAACAACAAATATAATAAACTATGGGACAAGAAAAGCGAAGATAGCGCGAATGGAAGGGAAGAATGGGCAAGTGCAAACTTTAAATTAGAAAACTCTTGACAATTTTCGATGGCGGCGGGCAGTTACAGTGGGCACTTGAAGAGTGGGGAATATATATCACTCAGAAGGCTTATAAATTTGGAGAAAATAAATATTCATTAAAATAATGAAGAATTTATATGGAAACTAGACCTTAACTTAGGTATTTTCCCTCAGAAAACTATGCAAAGATAGATTGAAAAAACACTGAAAAGTTAATGGTAAAAACTCTATACCTTCTTTACACTCCTTTTTTTTACCACAAACACTCCCGATTTTGTGTGAACATTTCCTTAATAGAAGACTCACTGATGAAACATTTTGCTTCAAATTGCAGGACAGACACATAAGTAGACTCTTTTACGTTTTCATTAAAAAGGCAAACATTAAATCCCAAACTCAAGGGCCAAACGAGGGCCAGAGTCGCCGTCGTGCTGAAAGTCCGCAAGTCGCAATCGCAAGGAGTAGAAAAAGAAATTCTTTCAAAACTTTTCAGCATCGTTAATTTTCAATTTACAAAACTTTTTCATCTAACCAGAAAAACCAACTCACAAGATTTGCCCGCCAGCAGCCGAGAGAGAGAGAGTCGGCAGTCCTCCTCGACTTGGAAGACTTTCTCGGGGGGCAGAATCTCCCCCAGAATGGGACTGGGACTGGGAATGGGAATGGCAACCAATTGAATGAAAAGTGACAGAGTGAAAGGCAACCGAGAAATTGCGCTCGCCAGAGCCAACTCGCAAGTCGTCACTTTGCCAACTTTTGGATGTAACGATTTTGCCGGTATTTTGCATACCCTTTACGGATGACTTAAGAAATTGTAAATGCTAATTTACAAGAATTGTGTAGGACTTTTTGTTTGCTTCTTATTGCCAGCAAGCTACTTACCTCTAACTCGGAGAGCAGGTCCTTGCGATCCACTTCTGTGGCGCTTTCCTTGAGGGTCTTAACGGCCACTGTGGTGATGCCTTCAGTGTCTGTAAAAAGTAAACATAATTATTAATATAAAATAAATCAATGAGACTCTAATAACTTTTACAACTAGCAATTATAATTGATGAATCCATAGGTAGTTAAAGTCTTCCCAATTAATATTCCAAACACACATAAGCTTTAAGTACTCCTCCATCGATTGTCCAGTGGTCCTTGAGATATTTTTAGTTTTTAATATTCAAAGTGCTTACATAAAATCCTGTGCTCTTTTTTTTCCACCTTCACTCTGCTCCTGTATATGCATAAATCCAGAATTCACTTGTCTCTCGTTTTGTATGTCCATTCTACGTGCTCATAAAAAAGGGCTCGTGTAGCGGAGCTCTCAAAAGGGGTTGGCAGATGTCCCACCACCCCCTGATTGCACAATTTTCACCACCTGAGTACTTAAATGTGGGGCAACAACTGCTGCATATCACGAGCCAGTGGCTTTGTGAATCCCCGCTGATTGAATGCACAATCTGCTCCATTTAAAATTCCATTCGCCGTCATATCGAAATAGGGGAATATTAAATAGCCGCGTTGAAATGATGGAATTCGTGGAATGAGGGGTCTCACAGGGTTTTGGAATTTTGTTACGGTTTATTAAAAGGGCCAATTAAGGTGGAAATATCTAAATATTAACCTTAAAATGGAAATATCCAATAAACTTGTTGAAATTCTGTTCTAATTTTGCAACCCATTTAAAGTAGCGCATAGTATTCCCTTAGACTCTCTCTATTTATCGTCTCAACTCACCATTTATGTTGGTGGCTTCGCAGCGCCAAACCTGCCCGAAGGCGCCTTCGCCCAGAATATTGAAGAACTTCAATCGGTATCTGGGGAATTCCCAGCGGTCGCCGTTGCCCTCGTTGCCGAGGGCGCCATTTTCCAGGGCGCCGGATGTCCCAGCACCTGCCACGCATCCTGGGCCCGTGGCGGAGCCCGGGATCTCACCTGTCCCGGCAATGGGCACTCCGGCGGTGGCATCTCCGCCGCTGGTGACACCTGTTGATAACTGGGACGTTGCCTGTCAACATGGCCATCGACAAAGGTATCCGACAGCGCGACATCGACGGCGAACGGAAATGTTGATGTTTGTGACGGGAACACATATGAAAAACACAAGATAAAACGCTTTGATTAGCTTCGATCCCTTTTTTTTTCTAGATTGTCATTAATGTTAATAGACAGACCGCAGATCAAGTGACACTTAAGCCGGGAAAAGTGTCTGCTTGTCAGGTAAAAATATCACAGGTACAACATAAAACGCTTTGATTGGCTTTATCCTGACAAACATGGCTCACATGACACTTAATCCTGGGAAAAGTTAGCTTGACAGATTCTCTACTTTGCACAAAAGTTTCTTTTATGAAAATTTTGATGAATGTCAGGACTACATAGAGGTGATTAAAGGTGACTATCTCTCTCGGCTTAAAATAAATGTCATAGCTATGTGAAACTAAAATAAAGAGTTTAGTTCTCGTTGCGGAATTTATGTTAAATGCTCCTTTTTGTAAATGCCAAATGAAACGCCTGATTTTGTGTGTAAATATTCCACAAAACAATAGAAAAAGTCAAATAATATGTTGAAATATTATTCTATACTAAAAATAACTCCTATAAACGATTCCATAATCACAGCCTTTATCGGGTTAAATCCCCCGCGGATTTGTTGCCACTGTTAGTGACGCACAGAGCGAGTGGAAAATTCAGCAAGTTTTTGCATCCGCTGTCAATGAATGAATGGAAATTGAAATGGAAATGGAATGATAGGATGCCAATGTAACTCGCATTCCCGGCATTCATCCTGTGAATTTCCCATTCCGTGCAGCATTCCGCCTGCATTGAGCTACTTTTTCCTGTCAATTACACTGCCGATGTTGGCCACTCTGGGTGTCAGGACGACAAGGACGACAAGGACGATAGGAATAGCTCTGCGAAGGCGTTGAGTGCGCCAACCTGAGACCTGAGAGACCGAGCTGGAAATCTGAGCTTGAGTAGCTGTCGATTAGGAACTCCATGGGCTCCAAGCCTGCAATCGCTCCCAAAAGTACAAGGAATCGATATCTGCACAGGAGTCACAGAGAGTCTGTGAGTGCTTTGCTAGTTTTAGTCAACGTATTCTATTGACATCTTAGTGAGGAACATCAGGCAGGGAATGTAGCAAAGCTAAGGTTGTCTATACATTATTTAAAACATAATTGCAAACATGAAGTTTTGGCTGTACTTAATAGTAAGTAAAATCAGTCTAATTCCACTCACAATGCCCAGCTGCTGATCCCGCTCCCAGGGAACATAACGATTGGCAAAGGCCACCGGGCCCTGCCACTGCTGCATGACCATCGAGTTGCGGCTGTCGTCGGTCAGTGTGCTGCTCAGCTGGCTGGGATTGGACTTCTTGGCCAGCTCCTCCTTCTCCTTGGACTTCTTGAGGGTCCTGCTGATGGCGCACAGCCGTCGACGGCAGAGATACGCGAACAGGACCGCAGCGGCGGCTATGAAGCCGCCAATAGTCACCACAATGGGTATGGTTCCCGACTTGATGGAGAAGACGGTGATGGTGTTGTTATTACTGCCATTGCCACTGGGAGGAGCGGGTGGCTCTGTGGGGACTTGCTCGACCCTCGTCGAATTATTGCCAGTTATCGGCGTCAACTTGGTGCGGCTCTTTGGCGTGGTGCTGGAGCTCGTCTCGGGTGGCACCTCTGCCTCCGCCTCGTTGCCGTTCTGGTCAGGACCAGAGGGTAGCGAAGGTGGCGGTGGGTAGTAGTTACCGAACTGTGGTGTCCCGAATATACCACCGCCACTCGGCGGGGGCACCGGGGGAAAGCGACTGTTGGGCAGTCCATTCCGGATGGACTGGACACCCGGCAGCTGGTCGAAGCGGGGCAGGAACTGCGATATGTTGTGCACCACGTTCGAAATGGAGGTCTGCGGTCGGTAGCCGTAGCTGTTGTCCCTCTCGCCCAGGATATTGATGAAAACCTCATTCTTGGCCGTATAGCGGCCATCGGTGACAGTTATGTAGATGAGGAAATTCTGGCCAGCCTGCAGAAAAAAAAACAATATAATTCAGGTTAAAAGTTCAGGAAGTTAAGTATAAACAAAAATAT
This sequence comes from Drosophila orosa, assembly GCA_018904745.1. NCBI lineage: Eukaryota > Metazoa > Arthropoda > Insecta > Diptera > Drosophilidae > Drosophila > Drosophila orosa. The sequence continues at coordinate 11,543 of JAEIIH010001430.1, forward strand.
GGAAAGCATCCTCAGCATTTTATGACCTTGCAGGGGTAATATTATCTTTGTAATAAGCTTTGTAACTGTTTTTATGGAATGAAGGAGCTATCGTTTATTATATATTGATTTTAATAAAGTTCTTTAAACAGAAGGGTATAAATCACTTAAAGTTTTTTTAAATCTATTATTTAATGCGCCTTTAACCAAATCTAGTGACTGATTTCTCTTTATTTTATTCACAACTGAACGAAGAAAATAAAATAAGTCACGTTTATATTATGACTTTCAAAATGCCTTTGAAGTAGTATCCATATTTGTATACCTTTATTTTCTTTTTGTGATACAAAACATAAAAAGCGTAATTTGTATATGAAATTAATTGTTTTTATGCTTTTTATATAAATAAAGTTTATATAACTGCCTGCAAGGCTATAAAAATGTCAGCTACCTAATATATTTATACTTATTTATTGTATTATTCTTACCCGTCCCGCCAGACTTTCGTTGAGATAGACAATCCCCTTTTTCGGATCAATGTGAAAGGGTAATTTTTCGGGTGTACTGGCCTTACCTCCGCTACCGGGGGGCGGAATGAAGCGGGGCTCAAGGCCGAATATCAGATCGTCGCCATCGGCATCCTCCGCCCGGACTTGCTCGATTACCTGGCCGACTCTCTCCGTCTCCGATATCCGCCAGTTGCGGTCGCGAAGATACAGAATCGGTGGTGCATTTTGTTCGTTGGCCTCGACTGAAAGTATATTCGGAAATAAATTAAAAAAACAATGTATTTAATATGCAATTTTAATGCATATGGCACATAACAACTGGTTGTGGTTCGTAAGAAAGATTTTTCTGATGCGCAATACCGGTTCATGAAAGCTTTTAATATCAGTGTAACTAACTAGTTACCAAAATT
>JAEIIH010001441.1:0-17701 GCA_018904745.1 Drosophila orosa
GATATTTTTCTATTATATCATTGTTATGTCACCCATCCATATTTAAAGTCTTATTTGAAGGATTTAAAATCGGTTTATTCGTTACACAGACAACAGATTAATGATATTTTGTAAATCTTATAAAGGCACTTTGAGAGGTACGATCTATGTACTTCGTAACGTACACTAGGGTTTGTATATATAAATTCTAGAGTCTAGTTTAAAGTCCAAGCCAAAGAAAATGCTCAAGAAAACAGATCTTTGTATTCCCCTTGGCATTATCTTTGGCAAGAGTCGGAGAACTGCTTAAGTGCTAAGTTAAGGGAGAAGAGTTTTGTAAAATAACATTCGCAGCTCTTACAATGTATGAGTATTCGTCGTAATTCGTTGTAGTCATGCTTGATTTGTTCAATAAAACAACTAATGGCTACTTTCATGGGGCTTAGGTGTAAGGATGCATGAAAAAAACATGCTTGGAAGCCTTTTTCGGTTTTTATATTCTGTTTAGCTGGGGCTTCTTGGAGTTTTTGATGGAATATCACTTTTTTGTTGTGTATGATTCAAAGAAAATATCAAATTACAATACTTGTGTCCTGTTTTCTCCACGTGAAATATGAGATTAGGATTAAAATTAAGCCAAGTGAAGTCTGATTTCATAAATGGGTAAAGTAATGACCTAAACTGGATTACAATTAAGAGTATACAATTTCTGGTAGCTGTTGTTCGTTAGAAAAATGTAACAGGCATGCCACAGTCGAAATATTTGGGAAATATTCAAGATCCCATTTCCACAGGCATTTCTGTAGTCCTTCTGTTTTATATATATAATTCGGAACAAAATTTGACTTAATTGAGCTTGGCTTTAATCCATTTATACCTAAAAATCCTTAGTCGTCATTAAAAACTGTGACAAAACCGAAACAGAACCTTTGAAGGACCGTTTTAATCGGGTTTTAGCAATCTTAAGTAAATGCATTTCTTAAAGTCTTGTTATTTCGAGGGCAGCAACAGCATTTTTAGCTTGTCCGACTCGCTCATAAACGTCGGCTCCCTGTGATGCCGCTGGGAAAGACCCAGCAGAGACTGCAGCTCCGTGCCGGCACCATCGTCGTTGGCTGCCGCCTCATTTCTTTGCCGGCTGGCCGCATTCAGGAGTCGCATGGCCTGCTGCAGTTCCTCGTCGCCGTAGGTGGGCACAAGCTCGAAGGGATTCGCCTGGATGCCCACATCGCAGCTGGTCTTGCTGTTCCTGCTCTGCGGCTTCCCCAGGGACATGCCCGAGTAGGAGCTGTTCAGGAGACTGCCCACATCCAGGGCCACGTCCAGTTCCAAGGAGGAGCAGCTGAGGGAGTCGTCATTCGTGCGATTCCTCACATAGTCCCGCTTGAAATCTAGCTCCAGACCGTTGGTCTTGGGCTGGCTCTTGCGGTTGGATTTTCTGGACTGACGACTCCGGGCGGAGTGCCGCGAATGACCATTGGATTCATTCGATTTCTTCATGTTCTTGAGGAAATTCTCCAAGACAGCCTGCTTGCTGTTTGGCAGCTCTTCAATCTGGATGCCACCACCGTCCTCACTGAGCCGCTCCTCCTCTTCATCTTCCTCCTGCTGCTGCTGCCTCACAACCACATTGAGATCCTGTATCTTGAGCGACGCTCGCGAGTTCTCCTCCTCGGAACTGGAGCTCATGTCCTGATTCTGAAGGAAGGGCAGGATGAACTCGCCGTTCTTCAGCAAGAACTCGTTTAGAATGGAGGGATCCAGGCCCGCATTCCCTGAGCGCCGCTTCATGGAGCTGCCGTGCTGCTGCTTCTTGGAACTGTGATGGGCAAAGAGGCCCACTTTGTGACTAGCATTCGGATAGGTGGTCTTCTTCAGGGCAATGACCTGCGACTCCACCGAAGTGCTGCTCTCCCTCCGGCGGCTGCTTCGGCCCGTGGCCGCTGCTATGTAGTCCCGCCTTCGGTGGCTCCTCTTGTTGCCGCCGCCGCCGCCTCCATGCTTTCCCCTCGATCGGGACGCCACTTTGGTTTTCATTTCAGCGATTTTCACCGAGACCTGAGAGTCCACCGAATTGCGACGCGACTCCACGGACACATGACGAACACTAACACTAATCTCCGAATCCAGGGAATTCTTACGCGGTCCATGGCTTGAGGAATTACCTGTTCCACCTCCTCCACCCGCTGCCGCTGCTCCCGTCAAGGCCATGCGGCGTTTCACGCACTGCGGCAGGTAGGCGGCCCACGTGGAGGAGATGTCGTTCGTCTCCGAGGAGTTCAGATCGTTCACATCAAAGTTGAGGCCCACAGGGTCCGTGTGGGTGTTGTACAGCGTTATGGAGAGCCGTCCCTTGTCCTCAAAGTCCTTGCGCTTGGCCCAGGTCTGGGCTATAACCTTATGCTTGGGCATTTTCACCTCCTCGATCACCTCCTTGCCGCATTTTCTGCAAAAGGCAAGGAAAATTAGAATACAAATTGTAATAAACCGATTTTAGTACATACTTTCGTATATACCGCTTCCAGGTCTCAATGGAGGATGGGGTCCAGCACCAAGTGGACATGACAATGCCGGAGCTGAAGAGGCACAGCAGATGCAGCTGAAGGATGCCCACACTGGGTCGATGCTCCAGGCGACACGAGCTCTTCTCCTCAAAAACCGAAGAGATTTGGCAACTGCAATGGGAGAGTAATCAGTTTAGGCCAAGGATTAGGTCACCACAAGCCCGTAACTTACATTATAAACTGCCTGAAGCTGTGGGCCCAGGCCTCGGCATGCCGAAACTCTGTGACATGGCAGGCAATGGCCACCAGAATAAAGACCAAGGTGAGCAGCGCACAAATGCCCATTCGCATGATAATCAGGTGAATCTTGTTGCTGGCCGACGTCGACTTGATGTCGTTGGCAAAGTGCTTCAGCCCGAAGAGCATCACCATGCCGCGCGTAATGAAGTAGCCGCCGATGAGGATCACCCCGCAGAGCGGGCCCAGCAGCAGGCCCGCCCGCATCGGGTGATTCATGTAGCCCACAAAGCAGATGCCCACAATGCTGTTGCCATCCACCTCGCTGAACGCCATGGTGGTGATGGTGAGCACCAGCGGCAGCGACCAGGCCACCAGGTGGAAGTACGAGCCCTTCTTGTCGATGCGATCCTGCACATGGCCCATGGCCCGCCAGTGCCAGGCGTAGGTGAGGAAGACGAACCACACCATGCCGGCGGTGAGGAAGTAGTACACCAGCACAAAGATCACAATGCACGACAGATTCTCCCCGGCCGTGGGCTCCGAGTGACGCAATGTGCCATCCTTGCGACACACTATATCCTCCCGCGAGCCCGAGGTAAACTGCAGCAGCCATCTAAGGGAAAACATTAACTAAATTAATACGAAAACCTTCTTAAAGCTTCAACCAAAACACTCACCCAATGCAGGCGATCAGGAAGCACAAATTGATGTAGAACACAATCACAGCGGGATACTTGTTGGCGTTCTGCCAGTCAATGAAGAAGGTGGCCACCACAAAGAGATTCGAGAGCAGGCACAGGCTCCCCGCCCAGCCGATGAGCTTGTGGATCTGCCGATGCTCATCGTCCGTGTACAGCGGATCCTTGCACCTAACGCCGCAGCCCTCGATGCCGGGATAATAGCTGGCCGCCGTGTCCGTGGGCACCAGTGGACTCAGGCACTGACCCGTCACATTGAATTTCATGCCCCGCGCTCCGTTTGTGCATTTCGTGGGAAAGAGCGTTTCGTTGCAGCGCAGGAATTTCGGGAAAAACGTTGTGTTGTACAAAATGCGACACGGTTCCAAGGTAATCCGGCACATTTCGTACGAAGGCAGGTAGACCATTTCCTGCCCGTTAATTGTCTCGCATTTCGGCTTGAAGACGGCGCACAAAAAGGGCTGTAAAATGGGAAACGAGAGGAGGATTTTGGGTTAATTCTGGCTTCTACAGAAACTTATAGAAATTAGGTAGAGCAAGGCAAGTAACCTGTATGGCCGCCCAGCACTTGGGCACATGCCGGAGGGCATAGTAATCGTTGAGCTTCTCGTTCAGCTCCTTCTCGGTGTGGAAGTCGGTCAGGTAGAGGCTGCTCTGGTCGTAGGGCAGCTTGGAGCCGAAGCAGGTGTTGGTGGCATTGGAGGTGCTGTAGCAGGGCGCTCGGCGCACGCACTGAATGTGCGAGCTGTCCAGGCCGTCGAACCAGGGCTTGTCGTCCTTGCCCTTCTTGGCGTACAGCCGGTAGTTGAGCGTGCCATTAATGGCCTCCAGTTCCACATCCACTTTCGTCACACTGGCGGCTGTTTCGCTCATAAAAAGAAGGTGCAGGAGCACCCAAAGGCAGAAGATCGCGGGTCTCAGGTGCTTCCTGGGGGGGATTTATTATTGTACTATTGATATACGTATATATTTTTGGTATAACTACTCACATAGTGCGCGGGGCGTGCGTGGAAAGCCAAAATATGTAATTATCCGCTTATAAAAAACATTAAGCAGCCGCCTTTGGTGAATTTTAATAGGAGCTCTGCGCATTAGCCGCTCCTTTTTGGGAGGATCCGATCGATGCACTAATCAAAGCATCGTGGCAGTTTCTTTGCTGATTTTTACTATGCTTCGAGGCCCGCGCGTCTCGGTTTGCAGTGAGTTTTAAGTGAAGAAAAACCACGGAACCGAACCGAAGGAAAAAAGAAAACAAAAATAAATGCGATCGTGTTGTGTGACCGTACTCCGATCTTTCAGATTGACGATGTTCGGATCTATCGATATCCGACATGGGTGGAGAAAAAATGGCTGCGTTCACCAGAACAACATGATCACTAATGGAGCAGTAATCAGTGATCAAAAGTGTTCTGGTGAACGCTCATGATTCATTGCGCCATCGTAAAAATAATCGGCTTGGAACCTATCGTTCTCGTCCGGACTCCTGCCAAAAATCATTTGAATTTGTTTACTTGACAACTGAAATGGAACAATACAGAAAAAGAAATAATAAATAAATAAATATTAAAAATTTAATTAATATTAACTAATTATTAAAAATAATTGAGGAAGCCACTGATTTCATGAATAATAATTAAGATTTCCTTTGTTTACATTCTCCTTTTTTTATTATTTGTATCAATACTGCAACCATCGATATACGCCGGCGGCAATCCATTAGTATCGCGAAAGGGTAGCGTACTTTTTTTACGCTCCTTTTTTGCTGATCATGATGCAAGAAATCTGGCATCATGATAAGAGATCATACGCGTTCAGCAGAACTATCGACAGAAATCCATCAGTGATCAGTGACTAAAATCGTGGAAAACGCAATAAAAGCCTCTATTTACCAATCGGACAGTCTGGCAGCGCCAACGGCTTGAGCGCTTGATTCAGCGACTTGAGTGTAACCAGCTGCCGTGGCGGGGAAAATGCTATCGATGCTATCGATAGTAACATCAATGTTTGTGCAGCCCTGCTAAATGAGAAAAAAGGCTTGGAGGCTTGGTTGGACGAATAAAAATACAAAATAAATAATGGACGTCGCCACCGCAGCGCCCGCGACCGCCCACGCCGCCGGCGAGATGAAGATGAAGCCACAGCAGCCGCAACAGCAACAGACGCCGCCGAGCCACCACCCGAATCCGAATCAAAGTGCAAGCCAAGCGCCGGCGAAGGCAACAACAATTGAAAATGGTGTACAAACAGGAGGAGCAAAAAAGCCAGAGAGCTGCTGCGGTGAGAAAATATACACATACTGCCGGGATTCGGCTTTTAATAACTGCTGTGTGTTGACAGAATCGACATCTACACATTCCACGGGGCCAGTGCTGGGCCAGAAGAGGGAGGAGGAGCAGAGGAAGGACGAGGCAGGCAAGCCCAGGACCGAGCTGGCTGAGAAAGTATTGATTACCATATGCAGTGCCGATCGGAAGCACAAGAAGACCTTTATGTCCTTGCCGACGCGAAAGGATGTGATTGAGAAGGGTAAGAGCAAGGCAAATAGTTATTTTTCATGCAAATAAATTAATTATCAGGGTTAGAAATGTAGAATGATAGTTTTAATAGTTTTTTTCTATTAAATTCTAGCTGGGAACTAATAAAATAACTTGTTTTAATTCAAACTAGATTAGAGCTGTCACATTTTTTACATTTTAATTAAAATTCTTATAATTAAAGCCCACAAATACGGCCTGGCCGGCAGTACCATTGTCCTGGAGAGCAACGGCTGCGAAATCTGCGAGGACGACGTGCTTCTGTTTGCCGCCAAGGAGAAAATACTGCTCATGCTCCTTGCCGAATCGGAGGAGTACGTAGTGCTGCCACCACCATCGCCGCTGAACCGCTCCGAACGCGCCGGCAGCTCGGTGGATCCCAGCTTCTATGCCAACAACAGTATTGTCTCGAATCCCAATGACTCGACGGTGTCCAACGACGAGACCCTGTCGCTGTCCAGCGTCACACCGTCGAGTGCCAAGAGCTCGGCACTGTTCAAGGACTTCTCGATACCGTGGAGCAAGGTGCCCGGTGACATTATGAAGCAGCTGCGGGGCAAGGGCAGCCTGGGCAAGCGCCTGAATACGCTGGGCAACGTGTTGGTGGAGGCGCTGCGCGAAAAGTCGGTCCACATACCCATTCGCGTGTTCCGCCAGGTGGCACAGCAGGCGGCCGAAAAGTATCCCGACTCGCTGCTCGAGAAGGATCGCGAGGGCCAGTTCATAGCCACCACGCCGCAGTCGCTCATCTCGAAGATGATCAACCGGAACAATGCGCTCAACAAGCCGCAGAAGCGTGCCAGTTCCTCCGGCACCTTTGAAATACACATCTCTGCCGGCAAAAAGCGAAAATACGCAACCGCCTCCAATGGCGATGCCAAGGCGTTGGCCCTCAATCGAGATTTGGAGCAGAAAAAGGAACTGCTAATCTCCAGCTACCGCGGTAGCTCACCCTTGGAACCCTCGACGGTTATCGAGTACATGAAGGAGTGCTTTCCGCTGCAGCGCGCCTTCTTCAATAACAGCGAAAAGATCCCAGACATTACGGCCATCAAGGAGAACTGGCCGTATATATTTGACAAGGCGGTGTTGTACCAGCACTTTGAGCTGCTCATGTCCATCGATCCGCGGCTGTTGGAGAAGCGTCTGGCGGGCGAAAAGGAGCGCTTCTTCAAGTTCTTCAAGGGATCGAAGAACAAGAAGATCAATGCTTTGGAGGAGGAGTCGAATGCCAATTTGGTGCGCGGCATTGCCTACCATTTCAATGAAGATCCCGACTACATCTTCAAGCAACTGGAGAACGGCCCCCTGTCCAAGGAGGCGCTGCAGAACATGAATCCCACAAACGCCCCCTGGGTGGCTCTAGTCAGTGAGTACTCTTAGTTAATTACAACGTTAAGATGGATATTGAACATATATTTAACCTTAGATACGCCCACAACCACGGATGATGGCGGCGGCGGCGGCTTGCAATCGCCGCTGGAGGCTATGGTTTACATCGAGGGCCAGATAATGGCCACGTTCGGCGCCAAGGACAACGACCTGCCGGACATTTTGGCCCAGCTGATCTGCTACTATTATACCTTCAACATGATGTACCCCAAGGAAGCCAATCAAACACTCGAATTTATCGTCGTTTACTTTCTGCAGCATTCGCCGGATGAGGTGCGTCTGGCCAAGAAGCCGCTCACCAGCAACGGCAAGTTCAATCAGCTCATCGCCAAGGTGGCCAATGCCAATGGCTGAAGGCCGATGGGGATCCATACTGGATCTGGTATCCATGGCGCCGCTTCAATCTCCTCCCCTCCTTGCGTGTTTAGTTTATTTATTTTCGCCTACCTATTCCACATGTATTTGTACCACTCTACTTCTAAGATTTACATAAAGTGTGTAGTAATGTTGTGTATACATTTCTGATTTGTCACCCGATTAACTGATGGTCTTTAGTTCTTTTTTTGCCAAACTGGGGTTTCCTTGTAGAACTGGAAACATCACAGAAAGATCCCCAATTGTACAGATGTACCCTGTTTCTATGGAAGCCTAGAAGGACATTGACAAGAAGTACTTTTGCTTGCCAGCATCATCAACGGCCTGTTTAGCTGACCAGGTGATTAGTGACTGCAGGAGCTTTGGAAAACCTCCAGGAGTTCAATAAAACCTCCAGGAGCTCAGTAAAACCTCCAGGAGCTCAAGAAAACCTCCAGGAGCTCAAGAAAACCTCCAGGAGTTCAATGAAACCTCCAGGAGCTCAGAAAAAACTCCAGGAGTTCAATTAAAACTCCAGGATTTCAGTAAAACTCAAGATAGTAAAACAATAACAGATTCTTGTGCAATCTCAATGAAAAAATAATTCAATTTAAAAAGGAATTGATTCTTTTAGACGATAATCGATTATAATCGATGTTTTCGTATCAAACATTGATGTTTTTTCAGCTTATTTCCTTGCTTTTTAGTCGCTCAATAGAGATGGGAACAGTTAGTTAGTTTTTTATATTTATTTCCATTATTTTATTATTTATTGACTAAGATTTAAATGGCGTATAAAAACAAGTACGACTTTGGCAACCCTTTGCTTTTTGTCTTGTATAAACCACAAAAAAAGCCTTGAAATATGTGCATTTCAGAGACTTTCAAAGTCTTTCTAATATAACTAAACCAAAAATCAATTAGTTATTAATTTAAAAAAGGTAGTCATAGTTTTTATAGGCTTTAATTGTAGCTTAATTTTATTCCTCCCACGACTTTTTTCCCTTTCGCTTTTTCTGGAAGGGCTTGCTGCCTTTATGGAAGGGCTTGCGGCCTTTCTGGAAGGGCTTGCTGCCTTTCTGGAAGGGCTTGCCGCCCTTCTGGAAGGGTTTGCTGCCTTTCTGGAAGGGCTTGCCGCCTTTCTGGAAGGGCTTGTCGCCTTTCTGAAACGGATTGCCTTCACTCTTCTCAGTCGGTTCAGGGTCTTTTGGCTTCAACATTTTGGTGACTCCTGGCTGCAGCTGGCTCTGGTTCCTCTTCAAATCGGCGATGGCCCCTTGGAGATTTCCGCCACCCATTGCTACGCCCATCGTTAGCTTTCGGCGGTAGAAGTTGCGTTCCTGGAACGAGAAGTTCTTGGCGTCCGTGGGCATCTCGCCCTTAGACTTGTCGCACTGCCAAAATCTGGACTTTTTCTCCGTATTGGCAGAGGTAGAGGTAGAGGGCTGCTGATGCTGCTGTTCATCGTCGAAGGTTTCCCACTTGGTGGGCTCCGATCTGTTGGTCTCGATGATGTTGCGCCGATGATTCTGCTCCCGCTGCTGCATGAACTGCCTGGCGTCCTCGCTGTCCACATTCAGGCGGCTGGCATGGCTCAACTCCTCCGAATCGTCGATTATGTCGTTCTTCACGTGCTGCCATGGCTTCGCTGTGGCCTGCGGATCGGGCGGCGTGAAGACGGGTTTATGGGACCTGAACGCCTGCGGTTTGAACTTGACAGTGCCCCAGTTTCTTGTGTGAGCATTCAGCTTACTTTTGTGTATTTTATCATCTAATTTTCTCTTGATAAATTCTCTTTTTTTTTGAAAATCCATTTTCCAAAAAAATTGTTGCTCACAGAATTGTTGTTAGTGGTGCGCCGGATTTCGATTGCTGCAGCCATCAAAAGTGACGGGAAAAAGCTAGATATTTCATTAATCGATAAGAACTTGATTTAGTTAGGAAATATGTTGATTTGATGACAAATAAAACAGGCTTTATTGTGTTATTTTCCTGTCTAATTTAAAAAACTCTGTAAATCAAGCGCCTAAAATTGCTCAAACTTGAGCTTGAGTAATTGCCAGATTTGGCTTTAGAATGTCCAAACTGCCACCGCTAGCTCCGATAATTGCCCATCGATATCGGCAATCGACTCAACACGTGCGCCGAGGCGGTTCGTAAAAATTAAAAATATTATCCACGATGAACAACGGGGGTGGACATTCCGGCGGCTGGAACCACTCGCGGCCCCACTTCTACGGCAATGGCCAGCAGAGACGCAGCGGCGGAGATGCCCGAGGCGGTCACCAGACGCTTCAGCATGGCAATTGGACCGATCGAGGACACACAGGTGGCGGTCAGGTGCAAAGGAATCACAATAACACCAATGGCAACGTGCAGGATGGCGCCGGCGGCGGTGGGCGTGGCAGAGAGGAGTCCTTTAACAAATTTCGGGATCCCCAGCAGCAGCCAGAGAATCAAGGGAATAAGGGAGGCGGCAGAGGAAGGCGTCGCGACGGTGGCGGCGGAGGCGGCGGCGGACGAGGTAGACGCAGCCGTGGTCGTGGACGCAACAACTCGTGGCACGGCAAAGACCAAGGGAAGAGCCCCACACGCAGTCACATGTTGTACTACGACAACGTGGGTGACTTCACCGAGGATCCCCCGGTTGTTGCAGCCCATCCTCCGGCTGCTACATCGCCTGCTCCATCCTCACACAGGCAGGAGAGCCTTCCACCTGCCAACATTGCATTTAGCAACGCCTTAGCGCCGCCCGTTGAGCCAACTCCGCCAGTGGCGGAGGAGAAGCCACCCCAGCTGCCGCTGATCCAAATCAAAAAGGAGAAGGAGCTGCTGGTGAAGCCCAAGCAGGAACCCAAGGCGGTGGCCAAGCCGAAGAAGGAGGAAAGCTCATCGAGTTCTTCCTCCTCCTCGGAGGAGGAATCGGACTCTGAACCTGAGCCTGGAGAAGCCGTAAAAGGCAGCAGCAAACCTGCCGCTGCTGTGGCAGCCGTCTCGCCCAAAGCAAAAGCCAGCAAACCAGCTGTGGCGGCTGTGGTGAAGCCACCGCCAGTCTCATCCTCCGAGGCTTCATCCTCGGACTCAAGTGACGACGACGAAGAGGAGAGTCCGCCGCCAGCGAAGAGCAAACAGGCTGCCAAGGAGAAGGAGAAGTCCACCTCCAGGAAACTGAAGAAAGCACCCTCCGAGGAGGATGTGGTGTGCATGGGCTCGCAAGAGCGGCAGTTCACTATTACCGACGAAGAGGAGGAGGACCAGAGCAGCGAGGATGAAGACAAAAAGAATAAGAAGGCCGGCAAGAGCAAAAGCAAAAACAAGGCCATTGATGTGTGCGGCCTCTGCGATAAGAAGGTGGGTTCACTCGCTTATTTACATACTTAACTTGACTAAAAACAATGTAATTTTCAGGGTCACACCTCCTTCAATTGCCAAATGATCTGCCGGAACTGCTCCGGCCGATATCACAGCCTCAAGAGCTGTCCCAGTCCGCCCAACCTGAACATTGCCATGCAGGCCTTTATGGAGTTTATCATGCAGCAGATGACCGCCTTTCCTGGTGATCAGCAGCGCTTCGCCTTCCCCGCTGGTGTCCCAGCACCTGCAGCTGCCTCTGCCGTTGCAGTTACTGCAGTCAAGGCCAAAAAGGAGAAAAAGGTGGCCAGCACCAAGAAGGTTTCATCCAAAAAGACCCCACAGAAGCGCATGAAGGTGGAACCAAAGGATAAAGACGAGGATGACGAGGACGACGACGATGACGATGATGATGATGATGATGACGAGGATGAGGCAACGGAGGCCAGCAGCGAAAGCGAAGAGGAGTCAGAATCCAGCGTCGAGCAGCCAGCAGTACCTCCAAAGCGAAAGCGCGGCTCAAAAAGCAAAACAACTGCTGCCGCTCTGCCACCGCAAGTTTTTCCATATCCCCTGCTCGGCGCTCCCGGCACTCCCTACAACTCCATGATGTATCCCTATGCGGCGCCTTTCACCTTTCCCAAATAATACAATAGAAACTAGGTTAAGCTCCAAACCACACATAAAATTCATCTAAAGCCTTCAAACTTGTTAGTTTCTTCCGTAGGAAATAAGAATTAAAGCATTTTAAATACCTAAATGTCTCTCGGTCTCTCGAAGACCCGCCACAACCGATATAGTGAATCTGCTTCAAATTCTTTATGCAAAAGACTGAAAGCCAGGTAATTAATTGCTTTGATTAAGCTTTTGTTAATTAGTTTGTGAGCATCGAGTTGGACACACAGCCGGGTAATTTTATGCACACACTTCAATCACGCTTCTTGTTTAAATGTGAACTAATGAATGCCATATAATTAAAGGCTTGCAAGTTCCATTGAACTATCAGACAGATATTATAGTAAAGTGTTATTTTGCGTACAAAGAAATGAAGCTATAAATTAAGCGATTTTAGGATCGGTAAATAGGGAAGTTGAAGTCCTCAAGAAGCCTTGCTTTCAAGGAATAAACCTGATATTAAAAGGCACTCCGTCTAAGTTCAGCTATGCCCTCGTTTCAAATTTTATTCAGTATGCCTCACTACATCTTCATATAAATATAAACATAAATCTATATACAGACAGAATAGAAATGAATCCAAACAAAACCCATCCACATAGCCAGGAAAACCCGCCCTCTTAGGATACATCACATTGTCTTCTTGGCAACACTAGGAACCACTTTCTCGCCATACAACTCGTGTGTTCCGTCGCCCGTCCGCCTGCTCCGCTTCTTGATCATCTCCGGCGTCACCGTTTTGAGGTCGTAGGCCCATCCAATCTTGGCGAACAGATCAATCAGGAGGGTAGCGTGACTGAGGGTGTAACCGCCCCATTCCGCCGTCCTGTAGTCCCAGGGGAATACGTGATGATAGTTGTGCCAGCCCTCGCCGAAGGTCATCAGCGAAACGAACGAGTTCTGCGAGGGATTCATGCCTCTGTGTGGGGGTAGATGAAAATCAAATAAGATGGTGTGCTTCTCCCACTCTCCATGCTCCATTCTTACTTGTCATAGGGTTTGGCGCCCCAGGCATGGGCCGAGCTGTTCACCATCCAGGTCATGTTCAACTGGAAGCACCAGCGAAACATGGCTGCCACGAAATAGGAGCTGGCCAGCGACTCGCTCCAGCACAGCCAGGGAATTAGGGTGGGCAGGATGAAGCATCCTATGGGCATGAGGATGTAGTAGTACCTGAAAGAAGTGGAAGAAATAGTTATCAAGCTGCTTTTCGATCTTTTCGTACTGAAATGTGTAAAACTTTGGAAGCAGGTACCATTTCCTATATGATTTTTCGATTCTTCAGGCTAAATTAATAAGTGAAAATCAGGCAGTCTAGTCTAGCAAATTCTATATACATACTTGTGTTGAAACATCACAATGGGATCGGCACGGAGGTCGGAGAGATCCAATCCCTTGCCCTTTGAGAGTACATCCGGATGCTTCTTCACCAGCAGCCAGCCAATGTGCGAGTAGAAGAAACCCCTGGACGTGTTGTGAGGATCGGCATCCGTTTCGGAGTATTTGTGGTGCATCCGGTGATCGCGCACCCAATTGAAGACGGAGTCTTGGAAGGAGATGCAATTACAGATGATCAGGAAGAGGCGAGCCGGCCACTTGGCCTTAAAGGATCTATGGGACCAGAGTCGGTGGGCGCCAGCCGTAATTCCCAGCATGCCAAGGCAGTACATCACAAAGGCTGAAAGCATACAGAGGGAGGGAAAGAAAGACCATTAACAGGCAGGAGGAAAAGGAGCCGAGGCTATACTAACCGAATAGTAAGGTGGCCGGCTTGGTTTGTGTGAACATCAGGTATCCGCCATAGAGCGAAGCGAGATGTGTGACTGTAAAAATAAGTATATTGCGCCACACTATCGGCCTCTTCCAGGACTCTGCCTGCTTGAATTCGCCGGTATATGTGGACAGAGCACCATCTTCCGTTCCCGCATCGCTCTCGAAGAGCACACCCGACGGCTTCGTCCAATCCTCCAGCTCCTCGTGATGAGCGAAGTCCTTGGGATTGGGTGTCATGTCGTATGGTTCTGTTCTGTGAAAAGCATTCATAGGGGGTAATATTTGGGTTAGCGATTTAATTTGGGTTGAATAAATATTCATATTGCATAAATCACAACACATGCCACATTATTAAAGCCATAAGCAACTTTCTGCAGACATGCCGGGTCGGAATTGGAGACCTCTATAAATATTCCATGTTCTACGGAAATGCATTTGAAGGTTGAACATTGGATATTAAAATATCTGATGGTATGTCGTAAGGTTTAAACATTTGCAGAATTGTCAAGCAAGTATCAATTAAACAATTTCGATTCCTATTATATTTTCAATCAAAAGATATATTGAAAGTCCTTTTGTTCACTCACTCACTTTAAAATTTAGGTTAAATCTAGCTTTTGAATCCTGCGCTTGCTCGACCGCCTGTTGCGTTCGCCGCTCTCTTGGGAACTATTTCAAAGAACGTAAAACCTTTATTTTATATGGCATTTAGCATGTTATTATACATGCAAATGATTATTGATTGGATAACACAGCTACAGCCGCCTTTAGCGTATTTTTAAAGTCTAATTAAACGTACAAAGAATGCCTAACAGCTGGAATCATCACCATTTTAGTATGATCCTAGGTTGTACTAAATCATAGACTATATTAAGAATTGTTTACAAATGAAATCAAGCTTTCTCCCTTTCATAAACAAAAAATATGCTGTGGAAAAAATAATTAACAAATACTATTTATTTTTTGTTTTCAAACTATAGTTTTTTGTTTATTAAAATAGTAAAAGTTCCGAAGAAAAATAACCTACCTTTCCCCCTACAAGGTCAAAAAACACCCAAATCTAGGGGGGACTAGGGTTAAGACGGATTTCAAGTTTTTCAAATTCAAAGTTCGAAATAACGAAACTTTGCATTTCTTCAGCTGCCTATCGTCGCCTATCGATAGGATGGCATACCTGCAATCGATTGGACCTGCTCCCATCCCTGGCAGCAACCAGCTGTTGCACATGCTGTAAAATTTGTTTTAAAATCGGTTGTGTTTGTGTTTACAATTGAAATCTGCAAAGAAAACGGCGAAACCTGAACCTGTCAACTAAGCTGCAGCGGTAAGTGATTATTTGTACTATTTAACATTAAATGTAAATGCAAGAACGCCTTAGAAACATGCAAATCCCGAGCGATTTGAACTTAACCTAGAGCTACTTTTCGGTAATTGTTCCTAATTCATTTTTGCACAAAAATTAACATATTTTATTCAACAAGAAATTGACAACAAAGAAGGCACAGGGAATTTAGTAGATCTGCTGACCCAGAAAAACAAGAATGGACTCTGTGAACTGGCGTCGCCAGTTTTGACTAGAAATTTGTTAGCAGGAAATTGCGCTGCTCTTGCCGCTTCTAAGGAATGCAGAGCGAGAGATTCTCGCGCTCCCTTTCGGTGCCGCAGGACATGGGATGGTTCATGCCACGCGGATCAATGCCCGGCTTGAGCAGCGTCTGCTGCAGCTCCCAGATGACCTCGCAGGACAGCACGCTCACGCTCAGCTTGAGCACCGACTGGTAGTTAAGCGGATTCACCGGATGGCTGAGTATGCCGCGGGCGATCTGTTCGAACAGATAGTTCCTGTCCAGGGCCAGCAGCTCCTCGCGTACCTCCATCATTTGGTTGTCGAAATGACACTGAATGGCCGCAAAGACCAGCTTGTCCAGGCCCACCAGCAAGTCGCGCTTGAACTTCACCAGATAGTGCTCGATGAACACGATCTGGTTGCGCTTGAGGTGCGGCATTCGCGATCTGTCCTGGATCACCCGCTCGCCCATCTGGCTGACGGCCAGCGAGGCCAACGAACCCGCCGGCGTGGGCCTGCGCTCCGAGCAGGGACGCACATCCACAAACGGATGAATCTCGTAGCTGCCCACGCCAATGGTGCTGGCCACCCCACTAAAGGAGACGTGCGAGGCACGCGAATGATTCTTCTGCGGTCCCGTTGGCCTGGACAACGATGTGGGCACCTCAATGACGCAGTGGTCCCTGGCAAAGCCAATGATCTGGGTAGCTTTCTGCAGAAAGAGAGCTCAGTAATACTCTTAAGCAAAGGTCTGATCTACTCACAGAATGTACATATCTCTTGGCATCGCAGATAAACTCCTGAATGCGTGAGGTGAGGACCAGCAAGGCGCACTCGTCCTCGCTGAGATCCTCGTTCAGGCCGATGATTATGTGATCGAGTATATAGCGGGCCGCCTTGTAGATGGGATCATCGGGGGCAAAGGTCAG
Source organism: Drosophila orosa (assembly GCA_018904745.1). NCBI lineage: Eukaryota > Metazoa > Arthropoda > Insecta > Diptera > Drosophilidae > Drosophila > Drosophila orosa. The sequence goes on from JAEIIH010001441.1 coordinate 15,997, forward strand.
CGGCGTCTGGCCCTCCATGGCAATGGCGGCATTCAGGGCATAGCACAGATCGTTGTCCAGCAGACCCTCGAAGGTGGCCTCGTACTCGTCGCAGAAGGTGTGCTTCGACACCTGCAACGGCTGTGGCCGCTTTGGCTTGCGGCGCTTTCTAGTCTTGGGCTTGCGAGCGGCGGCGGATTGGCGGGAGCGCTCCTTGATCTCGTCCTGAATCTTCTGCCACTTGTCCCTGTACAGGGCCTTGTGTCTCTCGATGAACTTGGCCCGCTCCTTCTCCACATCCTGCAGCAGGTAGTCGATCCGTCCCTGCTGGGCAATGCGCTCGTCCAGACGCTTGTGCCAGGACTGAATCTGGTGCTCGGTGCTCTTCACCAGCCGCTGTTTCCTCAGCAGCCGCATGTTCTTGTTGAACCGGTCCCTCTTGAACTGAAAGAGCTTCTTCTGCTTGATCAGTTGCTTCCGCTGCAGATCCTGGCACATGCTGATATGCGCCGCCACTCGCATGTTTGTCAGCATCTTGCGGTGCTCCAGCAGCATGTTCTGCATGGTGGCCAGGTTCTCCAGCCGCTTGAACTTCTCGTGCGTAATGTTTAGGAGATGCATCTTCCGATCGTGCCGCTCGATCTCCAGCTGCTGCTTCCGGGTGAGCACCTGGTCGGTGCACTGGTGGCGAGCCGCCAGATTCTGGTGATCACGCTTCGTTATGGCTTCGGCATTGGCGATCAACATGCGATCGTATTGCTCCTGCTCGCGCCTCTTGTACGCCTGCAGGATGTAGTAGAGCTGCGACTTGTGCAGCTCCTGGCGATGCCGGTTGAAGTCCTTCAGATTGCAAATCACATCGTTGTCCTGCGTGATCTCGCCGTTCTCGCGCAGCCGCTTCAAATTGCGCTCGTTGGAGTAGAAGGTCTTCAGGTTGGAGTCGTGCAGCGGATTGTACTCGGGAATGTGCTCGGTCACCGAGGACACGAACTCCTGCATGCCGCTCTTGAACTGGTTTAAGATTTAAAGGGGTTTTAAAAGGCTTTTGTGAACTCTACAGCTCAGCAAAGCTCTTAAGTACTCCACTTACCGACTGTCCTATCTTGTTCTTGGAGAATATAACCTGATTCCCGGGACACTTGAGCATGGGCAGCTTGCAGTTAAGGGGTATCAGCTCCCAGCCGGGCAGACTGTTGATGGGCAGCCCGGTTTTGTACGAGGAGACAGTCTTTAAAAGTGCCGGATTACCGGACACCTTGTTCCGGCGCGGCAGCGACAGGATGTCTATCATCTTGCCGCCCTTAATTCGCGTTACACCCCAGCTATATGTGCTCTATAATATGTATTGATTATCTAAGAGTTTCGAGTAACAACTGTTTCGAAACCCCAAACCAAAATTTTGGACTGTAAACAAACTGCCTACTTTGTATTTTAAAGCTTTGCTTCTCTGCCTTCGTCTGGAAAAGCTTGTAAAATTGGTAACCATCTCGAGTTTGTTGCCTCCTTGTTTTGCCAGTTTGTCTTGCCAGTTATTTTGACGGTTCAGTGGAAGTGCTTAGCTCTGCTTATCAAAGCTTTCCTTGTTAACGGCCAGGATGCGGCGGGGCTTCATCGTCCTGTTTTGTTATCGTTGCCAGGAGCCAATAACACTGAGGCGGAAACTATAGAAAACTCAATTTATTAGCCCAGCAAAATTGAATCAAATTTTTGGTATTGCTTTTTAGCA